>VDFB02162597.1:11997-56149 GCA_007258455.2 Sequoia sempervirens
TTTTAATTATAGTGGATTATTTATTTATTCATTACATTATCTTTAATAAGATTGGATTATGTTCACATTCAAATGAATGGGTATTTATAGTTGTCTTTAAACATGTTTAGATAGTTATTTTATTTATATTCTGAGTGCTCTTTGGAATTGATTTCTTATGCATGCTAGTGGTTCCATGATTGATCATATTTTCCTGTTGTTTTACTTTGCTATTGATGTAATCTTTATGAATAGACATGTTTTGGATGAGTTGGGAACCCGTAAATGATTAATTCACTTCCTTTTGATAAGTTATGGGTGGTAGGTTGTTAGGCTTCTAAAGGTGATGGAACACCTATTGTGTGTTGAATTTTCCCATTATTAGAACTTTGTGTTTCCATTGATCCTATTCTTTTTCTTGAGCACTTGTGGTTGTACCTTGTTCCATGATTTTCCTTTCCTTTGGTTATGACTCTAAGCGAGATGGTTCATTTCTTGCACGTGCATTCATTTTTTGGCTCTTATGTTTGGTACACCCCTTGTAGTTGTGAGTCTTGTTTTTGGAACTATTGGGAAGGGTGGCCCTTCATGGGGGCGAACACACAAAGGGGTTGTTAGGGTAACCCATGGAATATTTTCCTAGACAAGTCATAATATAATTAATGAACTAGTGGTTTTGGGTAGTTAAACATTATACAAGATTAATTGTGTGCCTCACCCATACCGTTAGTGCTTTCATAGGCTAAGGATGGGATGAGAAGACCTGATCGGTAAGATCACTACCTTTTTCTAACAAAAGGTAAGTGGTCTAACATGAGTCACCCTATGGAGTAGTGCCTTGAGATAGGTTGTCAGGATATCCATAGATGGAGGCGCACCTTGTGATAGGTTTCTTGGATAATCCATGTAAGGCCATGCAAAGACACTCTCCCACACTACCCATTTACATCCCTTTGTTTGGTAGCCTCTGGAAGTGTTGTTGTACTTGTTTGATGTTGCTTTATGTTGGTGTTGAGTTAGTCTTGTCTGATTGACCTTGTTTGGATGTGGATCCTTTCTTATCATCTCCTAGCAAGGGGGGTGGAACTTCGAGTCCATGTGGTTGGGTGGAACATGCTATGCACCCTATTAGGTTCCTAGGATGTGTTTGTGATGCAAAAGTGGATGCAGAGTTCCAAAGCTTCACTTGGTTGAAGATTGTTCCTCATTTTGTACCTTAATCCTCATTAATGTAATTATTCTTGTACTCGATGTACTCTTCCCAATGATATAAGGGAAGCATTATGTAATGTACCATTGTATCCTTGATATGTTGTATCTTTGGAAATATGCTCCAAAATTGTATTATGAAACTATGAATTGAATTGTAATAAAATGATGTATCATTTTCCCCTCTTTTGATCATTAATGGTTGTATGACATGATTATGTAATCCTTGTTTATTCTCTTTCATTTTGGTTTGGTTTTTAGATTTATTAATGCCACCACGTGTACCCCAAAGGATGTAGATGATTCTATAATTGCATAATTGATTTTCATGTAATGTATGTACATATTCATCATATGCAATGTTTTGCTTTAAAAAGAAAATTGTGTGGTGTTTGTTGTTCTTTAGGGTTCAAAGGGTGGGGCATTATGTCTTTGGTATCAAAGGAAAGGTTTACAACTCTAGGTACTCTAGGTTAATTGTGCCCATTAGGCTAACCTTTGCACTTAACTCTTGATCTCACATGTTCCTCTGTAATGTGACGCAGGAGCATGCCTCAGGGTAGAGGTCTTGGCTATGGCAGAGGCCAAGGAGGTGGTGGCTGTAGAGCCAACCGTGAAAGTAATCTATCACAAAGTTCCCATGAATCAGAACGTGAGGAACTATAGGGGTCTCAAAATCATCCAGAACAAGGAGGCCCAAATCTAGAATAGCTGAGAATGGATGGTTTGCAGTTATCACAGTTGTTGGAGGAGGTGCTTGGATGTTTAGGCCCTAGGCCAGAAGGGGAGCAACAAGTAGAGAGGTAAAGGGAGAGGTATTCAAGGTGGAAGGAAGTACTAATAGAGTAGGATGTAGTGGCAGGTCAGATGAGGGATCTATTAAGAGCTCATCCTCCCACTTTCAATGGTGCTAGTAGAGGACTTGAGGTGGAAACATGGCTAATAGACTTGGATCATTGCTTTGCGATATATCCTTACAGTAGAAATACTTAGGCTAGGTGCACCATTATGCACCTTAGAGGCTTCACATCTACGTGGTGGCGACTAGAAGAACAAAAACTGTACCTAGACATCAGTATGGTGAATTAGGAGTCATTTTTGGAGAGATTTAGGACCTGTTTCCTCTCAGACCACTGGAGATAGCACCAAGCAGATGAATTTCATGAGTTAAGACAAATGGAAATGCCAGTCAGCCAATACGAGTGTTGAATTTATGAGCTCAAGAAGTATGCGAGAATCGACAATGACAAAGTGATGCTTGTACAACACTTTGTCAGGGGGCTTAAATGCCCGAATCAATGGAGGAGTTTGGGTCTTCGAGCTGAAGACAATGGAGGTAGGTATTGAGAAGGCCTGTCTAGTAGAGGAAAATTTGGCCATGGCTTGGGGAGTTCACATAGGTTTGCAGATTGGCAGTGCATCGACATGTGGTTTTGGATCTTAAGGTGGGTAGCCTCAAGCTCTAGGCTCTTCCACGAGTCATCATGCACCTTCTAAGGGAAGTTAGCAACAATAGCAGTTGCAACCTAGGCACAAAATCTCTCAATATCATCAGAGTAGCAGAACTTAGTTAAAAAAAATCAGATTTGGCAACAAAATTAGCGTAACAAGTTTGTGCAGGATCATGACAGGGCAAAAAGTGGCGATATGATCGGTATTTGTAGGGTATGTGGCTGATGACTTTTTTTTTACCAAAAATTGATGAAACGAAAAGGGGTTTTAAAGTAGATTCTCAACTTTCCACCAATATAAATTATGCTTTACTTTGAATTTAATAAGTAATTATTATTTATTTTCTATTTGAATTACAACTAAAGTTCCGATTGATAGGCTGATTGAAAATCATCTATAGCTTTCAAATGCTATCACATTTTTTGAATCCAAAACATGCATCACATTCTCTACTTCAAATACTAAAATATTAAAAAAATAAAAATTGAATTTCATGAAGTTTTGACCAAGTTAAGGTGGTCAAACATGATAGTTTTTATATTTTTTTAAAGTTGTAATAAATAAATTCATAATTAATTATTTACTTGGAAAAAAATTACAAAAAAATATGCATCACATCCAGACATGAGTCCTCTACTTATGCCTAAAATATTATAAAAAAATATTATCATTTTATTGTGGTTAGGGTGGTCAGACAAACACCTACTTGTTTTTTCCTTGAAATTTAAGCACTATTGCATTGAAATTTCAAATTTTCACCAAATAGATTTAAAAAAAAAAAAAAACCTAGTAGTTTTGAAACTACATTCAATTTGCTAGAGATTCTATTCTTACATATTTTTTTAATAATATAGATAACTTATTCAAAATTTTACGTCAAGTTGCCTAACTCTGATTTTTCTAAATTTTTTGCCACTTAAGGGCCTATTTTTTCCATGATGATCCTACACATACCCTAACTATTTTTAGTAGCCTACATAGAGTTCATAGTCAACACCCCTGGGTCAAAGCTATTATCAACAATCAAATGCACCATCGGGTGGCAGAGGTTTTGGTTGAGATGCAGGTTGTTTCTCCTATGGTCAATAGGGACATATTGCTAGACAATGTATGTAGAAGAAGACTTCAGGGTTCAGTCAGAGGCCAGCTACTTCCGAGCCGATGGTGGGTGATGTGGGAAGATCTCATCGAGTCTTTGCAACCGTTGAAAATCATCAAGATGATCATTAGGGCACCATGGTGGAGACATTAGGTGTGTTACAAGGCACTAGTATATCTATTCTCTTTGATTCTAGTGCATCAGATTCATTTATTTCCACTTCAGTAGTAGAGAATTCTAGGCTTGTGGTAGCAAGGCAAGGCATTATGTGGCAAGTTGAATTGGCCTCTGGGGAAAAGGTAGCAATTGAATCATTTATTTAGGGTTGTGTTTTGAAAATTGGGTCACTGGTGAGTAAGGTCGACCTTTGAATCCTACCTCTTGCTTGACATCATCTCTAGTGAAGGTATTTTTGTGGATCCTTCAAAGATTCAAGCCATCGTTGATTGGCCCACACTCATGAATATTCCTGAGATTCACAGTTTTATGGGTTTGGCAGGATACTAGATTGGTAGTTCGTGGAGGGATTTTCGAGGATTGCACATCCCATCACTAACCTTCAGAGGAAAGGAAAGAAGTTTGTTTGGTCAGAACAATGCCAGTTAGCTTTTCAGACCCTTAAGGAAAATTTGACTAGTGCATCAATCCTATTAGTTTATAATCCTACTAGGGAATTCATAGTATGTACAAATGCTTCCTTAGATGGATTTGGATCCATTTTGATGCAAGAAGTTTGTGTGATTTCTTTTGAGTCCCGTAAGCTCAAGGATCATGAGCTGAATTACCCTATGTGTGATTTGGAGTTAGTTGCAATTGTTCATGCCCTTGTTAGATGGAGGCACATTTTATTGGCACATCGGTTCAAGCTATATAGAGATCATCACAACTTGCAGTATATCTTTACACAGCCAAACCTAAATGCTAGGCAAAGGAGATCGATGGAGTTTCTTTGTGAATATGATTTTGAGGTTAAGTACATCTAGGGAAAGGAAAATGTAGTGGCGAATGCTTTGAGTCGATAGAGGCATGAGATATCTATAGTAACTCTTGGTGTGAATTTGAGGAGCGAGATCCTCGCAACACTTCCTACAAATAGTTGGTATCAAGAAGTGAAGGAAAAAATTGAGCTAGATAGGGCTCTGGAGGGAAATTTTTATGGTTATGCATTGGAATCTAATGGGATTTTGTAGTATTTGGGTCGTATGTATGTACCTCCTATAGAGGGTCTTCATACCCTAATCATGACTGAGGCACATCAAGCTCCCTATTCTGCTCATCCGAGAGTCAAGAAGATGTATGCAAACCTTCGTTCACTGTATCTTTGGGTTGGAAGGAAGAGAGACATTGCAGAATTTGTGATGAGATGTTTGGAATGTCAAAGAGTTAAGGCAGAACACCAACATCCCATAGGTTTTTTACAACCTCATCTCGTTCCTAAATAGAAGTGGGATATCATATTAGTGGACTTTATTTTCAGTTTACCTATGTCTTTTTTTCAACACAATGCTATCATGGTCATTGTCAACCAGTTGACCAAAGTGGCACACTTCTCTCCTATCTAATATTCCTATATTGCTTCCTCTGTAGCTAGAATATTCATGGAGGACATTGTTCGACTGCATAGAATTCCGCAAAGGATTATTTCTGATAGAGATCTGGTGTTCACTTCTGCATTGTGGACATCCTTGCAGGGTTCCTTAAGAACCCAATTGAACTTCAGTTCTACCTACCATCTTGAAATAGATGGTCAAACCAAGAGAGTCAACCAAGTTCTTGAGAACATGCTCTATATGTAAGTAATGGATCAACAGTTGTGTTGGGAGGACTATTTACATCTGGTAGATTTTTCTTATAATAATGGTTATCATAGCTTGATTGGCATGGCACCTTTCCAGGCATTATATGGTCATCCTTATCAATCGTCATTGAGTTGGGACCATCTTGATGACCGAGTTCTGCTTGGACTCGAAATGCTTCAGGACATGGAGCAACAGGTTGCTTGCATCAGAGAGCACTTAGTAGTAGTGCAGGACATACAAAAGAAGTATGTTGATGTGCATAGGGCCGACTCTCAGTTTTCTGTTGGAGATCGGGTTTTTGTGTGAGTGCATCCACAAAAGAGTCCAATCCATTACAAGAAAGGCTCTAAGCTCATGCCTTGTTTTGTGGGACCGTTTGAGGTGTTGGAGAGGATTGGCACAGTTGCTTATTTCCTAACATTTCCACTCAATCTATTGCCCATACATGATATGTTTCATGTTTTTGTACTTAGGCCTTATTATCTAGATGTTTCTCATGTGCTTGATTGGAATGCATTGTAGGTCGAGGATGGGTAGCTGACACTCAATCCTGTCACCATTCTAAAGCACAAGAGGCTCATTCTTAAGGGCAGAGACATTGAGTAGGTATGGGTCCAATGGGACCCTAATGATGAGTCAACAACAACATGGGAGGATGCATCCTGCATTCGAGTCATTTCCCTTTTTATTTTCTATCTTCCGGGAGTAAGCCTAGTTCTATGGAGGGAGGATGTAGTTCCTCTCATGATATTGTTCTCTTATGATACTATGTGGCTATTGTTAATGTTTGATGCATACACGAGATTACATTGGTGATTGTTTCACCTGTTTGACTTATGTGTTTTTCTTGGATGCACATGATACTATTTTATGATGTCGATGATATAATGATGCATGGTGTTCATCCTTACCTGATTATGTAATATTTTGTGGTTACGTAAATTGATTAATGCTCACTTCATGATATTTATGATGATGTGCTATTGTTTGAGGTTTGGGTTAAAGGGACGGTGTTAAATCACTCATCCGTGAGCACCCTACCACACTAAAATTATCTCTCATGACATGTTTGGCATTGAATATATATATGTTGTTTTGACATTTGGTTTTATGCAAGGCTACAGGTACCAGGCACCAACTCCACCCGCACCATCAATTCTGAGCATGCCCAACATACCCAATGGATATGACGTGGTTTATGGATTTGATAAGAAAGTATCCCCATCTATGTTTGTTGTCCCGTCAATGTTCGACGATGTCATCCGTCAATACCCCATCTTGTTTGGTATCGTTTTGTCTTTTGTCATTCGTTTTAAGCATTAATTTTAATATGTTAATTGCTCGATTTTGATGCGTTATCATTATTTAGTGATGGTCATTATTATGGTTGAAATTAATTGAAATAAGCATCAAACTTAATTAGTAAGGAAATTTGTGAAATTATCAAGGATTTAATTGAATATTAAATTAGTTTTAAAATTTTAAATTATGTTTGTAAAATTAAAAGAATAATATTTTAATTGCAACTGTGTAAATTTCCAAATAGCTATTAAATAATATTGTCTATTTAATTAAATTATATTATTTATTGAATTAAATAATATTATTTATTTAATTATTGTTAAGGATTTATTCAAAAATAATTACTTTGTCAAATTCCACATTCGGTTATTTTAATATATATATATATATTGTTTAAGAGAATTCTCAACATGAAATGGTTTATTTAATTTAATAATGTGATAAATTAATTTTTGGGTAAAATATTAAAATGAAGGCTAAAATAATTACCATAATTGAAAAGGGTAAATATATATATATATATATATATATATAAGAATTCAATGGTTGATTCAATTTAATAAAGTGACATTGACTACCCGATAAACCAAAGGTGAAATTAAATGGTAGTTGATAATTATTAAATTTGGGAACTTAGTGGAGATAGGTTTATGTTTTTTTTTTAAACATAAAAATCTTCCAACAAGTGGTTAGTCAGGGAGAATAGAATTGTCAGGTGTTGAAAAGGAATTATGATAATTTTCTACCTGTTTTGGTGATTCTCGAAAAACTTTAAAGTTTTCGCATAATTTATTTTCACAAGGAGGTGAAATGGGAGGATATAGTATTAGAAAACAATTTTTTTTACTGTGTTGGGTGCTTTGGTAAAAAGTGAGGAAACTTGGCAGCTGGTAGAACTTGAGAAGAAATAGGAAATTGGGAAAATTTTGGAGGAAAAGTAGTCTTAAAATTTTCATCTTCAGTTAAAACACAGGTTAGTCCCATGAATTGGTAATCTTGGATTTGGAAATAATCTTTCTTTACATCTGTAACCATATTAAATTTCTTTCATTTGGGTTTACACTGTAACGCCCCGCCGTGCAAACCCCAAAGGACAATTAAACAATAATTATAGCACAATTTTTATTTTTATTTTTAAAGTTAACATAACATACATGTAATACACATTAAAACATGACATGAATTTCATTTAAGCAGATTTGCTAACACATACATCCCTTGGGGTACACGAGGAGTCATTACGAGATTGAGATCCACACAACGACAATAAAGAATAAAATCCAAAGATATAATCCATAACAAAATAAACATTAACAAATAGAACACATACATGATAATCATTGATAAGAAACCATCTGAGTACATAAATACAATATATGCATAATTAACTTAACACATTGGATAACAATTACCACGGCCAAAATCCACACCGAGTTAACATTACATTACAGTACAATCCTCAATAGGTACAATGATACAAGAGTGTTTCCAATATGCACGGAAACCATACAACAAGAATCATGATACAAATGAATAGATGAAAATTGGCTCCATGACGGACACAACTCTGGAGTCACTGCAACAGCACCAATCCGCACCTCTCGATCCTCGACTGGGGACCCAATGGGGTGCTTAGCACGTTCCACCCGACCATGTGAGTTCGAAGACCCACCCCCCGTGCTAGGAGCTAACAAGAAAAGTCCTCAACCAAGAACATCCAAACACGGAACCACCAGACTCAACGCCATACAAAAGTATCATAAAACTCAAGGATTACCATGACATAATCAACAACATCCAAGAGTCAACATCATAACTTAAAATCATAACTCTCATCACATTAAACAAAACAATAACCTGTAAACAAGTAACCAAAGGAAGATCATGAAACACTTCCAAAATAAACTAAACTAATAAACATAATACAATTCCAAATTGCAATTAAACAAAATAATAACATCATAACACAGTACCATAATAATACAAGATCGTAAATCAAATATAAATGAGATCATACAAGACCACAAAGTATACTAAAGATGTATTAAAACAATAATCAATTTAAATCAATTCAAACAACAATCTAAACCAACTCCCATAACCTACTTCCAGAGGAACACAATAAAGTAAAACACATGGGCAACTAGGGGAGAGTGTCATCGAATAGCCTACATGGGTTATCCTGGCCCTTCCTCCAAACTGAGGCGCTAGCCCCCATCTATGGATATCCTGGCCCTTCCTCCTACTTGAGGCGCCGGCACCATAGGGTAGCTCATGCAGTGCCGATAACCTCTCATGAGGACGAGGTTACGACCTTGCCAACCACGGCCTTCTCAGCCTTCCATTAGTCTGCGGAAGCACTAATGAAGACGAGGCATCCATTTTTTTTTTAAATCTTATAATGATATTACTACCCAACCCTCCTAAGTTAATTATTAGGTTTTCACTTGATTACCAACTCACTCATGGGTTATCCTGTGCCCTTCCCCTTACACGGGGCGCCGGCCCCCACGAGGAGCCGGCCCCCACGAGGAGCCACTCTCCCTAGAGACCCAACAACATAAAAACCAAGGGTTGTACTATCATAATTTGAACAAGGAATCACCACATAAAAGCATTGCGAGGCATTACCCATCTCGCTAACAAGTACAAAATTAAAGTCTCAACAATTCTCATACAACCCTGTCAAAATCATGAAACCAAAACACTTGCCACATCAAGGGCACATACAGAGAGAGAACATCAACTGTCAATCATCTCAAGCCTTTGGAAGCCAAAAGAATGAAAACCCACAAACGGGGGTAAAGTGAAGCAACATGAGTTTTTTCCCCAATAATTCCAATACAAGGATAAAATTTCCCCCAAATATGAGATTAACTCCGAAAAGCCATACAAAGGAAGTTTCATCAAATCCCATCCACAAATCAATCAACTCTAAAACACAAATAGAATCCATAAATCCATAATGGTGTCATCTCAAACAGGAATCATAGAAGAAATCAACCTTTAATTCAACAAAAATCATTCAACATCCAAAAACCACCAATTAGGCATTCCATGGAAGACCTCAATTTTCTCCTCACAAGAATCCCTTAGATTGGTACGTAAATAAAAATCAGAAAACATGGCAACAACAACAATTATCTATTCACATTATCAATCAGAACAAAAATCAATCTTCTCAACAAACAGGCCAATTACAATCTCAAGTTCTAAATAACTATCCATATAAGAACCTCATCGATTAGACACTCGAATTGTCATAAAGTGATCCACTAGCTAACAATCCAAATGAAATAATTAAGAATGAAACTCAATTCAAGGAACAATTTATTTCGTTGAATCAATTTTATAAAACTATCATAATGAAGTCAAATAGAGTTTACTAAAATACTTAACCATGGTCAAGGATTCACAATTCCATAAAAGTTCAGTACAAACACCCCTGACACAATACTCAACAATTACTTAATTAGAATATACAAATAAGAGAATCATTGTTCCTAGTAAATTTCTATAAGATGAGAGGAGTTAGATATTAAGATAATATAATATTTATTTAATTCTTAAACTAAAAGAAATATAAAAGAATTAAAAGATATCACGAAATTAGTACTATAAAAATTAAATCACCAAATAAGAGAACATATAAGAAAAGGTCAATATATACTCCATATTTTAAATTTTTAATTTAAATAAATCTCAACTTAAAATCTTTAACCTTCCTTTCCATTCTAAATTAGATACAATGATTAATAATATTCTAAAAGAACATATGTTTCCTCTTAAAGTACAAATGTGAGGATTCTATACTTCACCATCCTTAATACATGATGACTAACTACATGGCAATATTTCATACCAACAATTATTATCTTTATTTATTCAAAACAAGATCCTTTAATTATATATCACCTCAACCAATATCCAACCTATTTATATTTTTAGCTTCTAATATTGAAATCACTCCCCTAAAATTAATTAATCATTTTCCCTAATCAATTCAAGAGAAATAACTAAAAAGGAAGTCTCAATTCAAGAACAATTTATTTAAATAATTTTCCCTTCATTACCCGATTTAAGTAACTAAATTTCATAGTTCTCAAAATCAATTAATACTCTCAAACAAAAGAGTTCATTTGCTTTGGACATAAACAACTTTCTATAATTACTGCAAGAAGTTCATTCATTTAATCGAGGCTTCTAATAATCTAAATAATTAAGTCAATTCCCTCTAAAACATTATTTTACTAATGGGTCAATTTATCCTAACAACACTACTAATTATAAGAAATACTTTCTATAATAACCAATTAATAACTAGTCATTTTTATAAATGGATAACCAATTATAATAAAGAGTCATTTTTATAAATGGATATTCACATCTGTTTGAGTATATATATATATTTTCATACATATATATATATATATATACAAATCTGTGTGTGTATATTTGTATATCTATATATACACCTTTGTTCATTTGTCCAAAGAACTTCCTACAAATTTAAAAGAGATCAATACTTCAATACTACATTTACTATATTATATCATTGTTGAATAGGTATTTGTTCTCAGAAATGTTTAGAAATATCTACTTATGTCTGTAGGTTTATATTAGTATTGTAATAAATTCACTAATGAATTTGCGGAGTATATATTCGATGCTATGATTTGAGTATATTTTCAAAACAGTTGAAAGAAATTTCTGTGGAAAACAGAGACTAAAAGCCTATTTGGCATGTGTGTACATATATATATATATATATAATTTTTTTTATATACAATCTATACTTGAGTGGCAACTGACAGTGCTTGCAATGCACTCATCGAAGTTTCCATAATTCGCAATGAAGAAAGATAATTAAATTTCAATAGTTCACAGTTTTAAAAAAAAACCAAGAATGTTTGAAGAAAATACGCTATGTATTGGAGGCTTTGAGGCCAACGCCTCCCACATAAGGGAAGGCCGACGCCTCCCCCATAGGGGAAGGCACTGGCTGTGAGGAGGTAGCGCCTCCTCCACAGGCCGTGGCCTATGGAGGGCGCTGCCCTCTCACAGTGCCGCCCTTCCTCCATGGGCGGGGCTGGGGTATAATCCCCAAACAAACAAAAATCTAATTCCTAATAAAAGAAACGACGCCTGGATTTTGAATGATACATTCTCTGTGAATTTCGAAATTGATATGAGGTTTGGGTAGTATAAATATATAAACTGATACAAAGTATTACCACTATATATATATATACATACACATACATGCATTTATTTATTTATAGAATAACAGTTCTAAATTGAAAAACACTTTCAAGAACCCCAATAAAATAAAGAATAAGAAGATAAACCCCCAATTCTGAAAGAGGTAAAATTGTGCAAACACTTCCAATGCACTCATAGGAAAGAGATATATTTTCTTAGATTTTCACAACTTTTTCATACAATTCAAACAATTTGCATTCAAATCCTTCAGGTGTACTTGCATTTTTCAACAAGAGATATGGATAAAAAGTAGAAAACCTGTAAAATTACGCTTCCAGCTGGGATTGGAGATGCTCTTCAGCCAGCTTCTTCTTTTGCCTCTTTTCAATCTGGTTTTGCAGAGAAAGCCTCTTCTTCTTCCTCCTTCCCTCCAATTGTTTTTTTTTCCCAGCTCCCTATCTTTCCCTCGAAAGCTAAATATAACTATTAATTATTTTTCATACTCCCAGCTCTCTTCGACTTCCAAATGCTCTATAGGAGTAGTTTCTTTCCAGCTTTTCTTGTTTTAAGACACTTCATCTTTAAATTCTTATAATTATCTTTTCAAGATTATTTGTTCATAATTATTATTAACTTCAATTTAACAATTTAAATCAATTTATCTAATAATATCACTTTTACTTATAACGAATTAGTTTAATTTGATCATTTGTTCTAAATCATTTGATTTAACTTATTGGTTCTGATTTTAATTTCTAATCATATTTTAAATAACTTTGCAAATCACTTATGATTTAATTAATTATTTAAACATGATTACTAACATATTATATTTTCACACAATCAATTAACACAGTAATCAATGAAGCACACACAAATACTCACACAAAAGTTCAGAACAACCGACACGGAGGGGTATTACATCCTCCCCCCCTTAAAAATTGACTTACTCCCAAAAGTTGAGCTCAATCATAAACATGGTAACACAACAATATCAATGATCATAAGCACATCAACACCATAAATTAAAACATCGATTAAACGCCATCAAGTAAGCAACAAAAATTAAACAAACCAAAATAAGGAAAGGATACCAAAACAAAAAAAATGGTGACGGGGTTGCAACCAGACCAAATTGGTCAACCACCAGGACATATGATGAACTAGGTTGGGGAAACTTTCTTGTCAGTTCCTCTTTTTCCACGTCAATCCCATTGGGTGTTTATGATGCTCGCCCTGTCCTGACAATGCAGGTGGAATCGAGACTTAGTTCCTGCAATCCTGCATGCAAACAACGTCGTGCACAATACATATATATATCACAAATACATCGTGAGAGGAACTCCAAGCATAGTAGGGCACTCGTGAGCGAGTGATACCATACTGTCCCTCCCACCAAACTGCACATAGTATTCAAAACAATTCTAGTAACTCGTAAACAATTTTCTTCTTATTAGTTAGGAAATATTCGTATAAGGATACTAACCATAAACCTAATTCATCTACTATATCAAAATGAATTACTACTTGACATTATAAGTATCTATACCTGCATATTACAATTACATTACCTTCGTCACTATGCTTTCTGAAGCCCACTTCCTGTAAATCAAAAGCTACCATAGAGCATTGCACATTAGTACCAATAATTCAAGTTGCATCTTAGCCTCAGATACTATATTCTGCTAAAAATCATAGAATAATTATCCACAAAACCTCACATTTTCGTTAAAACTCATAATTTTCACACAAAGAACTCCACTTTAACCATTATTCAACACCAAAATTCACATCAATTTCAATAAAAAGGGTAAAATTTTACACCTTCACAGATTCAAGAAAACATAATTCATCACTCAAGGACAACAAAATCGCAAATTCCACACACACTTGACCTATTCACACACATAAAACACATCACCAAGAAACACATCACACTAAAACTCAAGGGTCCATAGAGCATCCCTGACAGGAAGGATATCGGTGCATTGCGCACTACACCGAGGGTCCTATCCTTTCCCATCAGTTTCCTGCACCATCGACCCAACACCATCCAACGAAAGAAATTCAAGTTCACAACAATGACAAAAGAAAAGTGAAACTCAAGACTCACGGGTCTAAGCGCAAGGTTACATAGTGAGTACACATAGTGCCCAGTGTATGAACCTAGGCTCTGATACCATGTTGTAACGCCCCACCGTGCGAACCCCAAAGGACAATTAAACAATAATTATAGCACAATTTTTTATTTTATTTTTAAAGTTAACATAACATACATGTAATACACATTAAAACATGACATGAATTTCATTTAAGCAGATTCGCTAACACATACATCCCTTGGGGTACATGAGGAGTCATTATGAGATTGAGATCCACACAACGACAATAAAGAAAAAAATCCAAAGATATAATCCATAACAAAATAAACATTAACAAATATAACGCATACATGATAATCATTGATAATAAACCATCTGAGTACATAAATACAACATATGCATAATTAACTTAACACATTGGATAACAATTGCCACGGCCAAAATCCACACCGAGTTAACATTACATTACAGTACAATCCTCAAGAGGTACAATGATACAAGAGTGTTTCCAATATGCACGAAAACCATACAACAAGAATCATGATACAAATGAATAGATGAAAACTAGCTCCATGACAGACACAACTCTGGAGTCGCTGCAACAGCACCAATCCGCACCTCTCGATCCTCGACTGGGGACCCAATGGGGTGCTTAGCACGTTCCACCCGACCATGTGAGTCCGAAGACCCACCCCCCGTGCTAGGAGCTAACAAGAAAAGTCCTCAACCAAGAACATCCAAACACAGGAACCACTAGACTCAACGCCATACAAAAGTATCATAAAACTCAAGGATTACATGACATAATCAACAACATCCAAGAGTCAACATCATAACTTAAAATCATAACTCTCATCACATTAAACAAACCAATAACCTGTAAACAAGTAACCAAAGGAAGATCATGAAACACTTCCAAAATAAACTGAACTAATAACCATAATACAATTCCAAATTGCAATTAAACAAAACAATAACATCATAACATAGTACCATAAGAATACAAGATCGTAAATCAAATATAAATGAGATCATACAAGACCACAAAGTATACTAAAGATGTATTAAAACAATAATCAATTTAAATCAATTCAAACAACAATCTAAACCAACTCCCATAACCTACTTCCAGAGGAACACAATAAAGTAAAACACATGGGCAACTAGGGGAGAGTGTCATCGCATAGCCTACATGGGTTATCCTGGCCCTTCCTCCAAAGGTGGCCCCCATCTATGGATATCCTGGCCCTTCCTCCTACTTGAGGCGACACCATAGGGTAGCTCATGCGAGAGCCGATAACCTCTCATGAGGACGAGGTTACGACCTTGCCAACCATGGCCTTCTCAGCCTTCCATTAGTCTAGAAAGCACTAATGAAGACGAGGCATCCATTTTTAAATCTTATAATGATATTACTACCCAACCCTCCTAAGTTAATTATTAGGTTTTCACTTGATTACCAACTCACTCGTGGGTTATCCTGTGCCCTTCCCCTTACACGGGGCGTCGGCCCCCACGAGGAGCCACTCTCCCTAGAGACCCAACAACATAAAAACCAAGGGTTGTACTATCATAATTTGAACAAGGAATCACCACATAAAAGCATTGCGAGGCATTACCCATCTCGCTAACAAGTACAAAATTAGAGTCTCAACAATTCTCGTACAACCCTTTCAAAATCATGAAACCAAAACACTTCCCACATCAAGGGCACATACAGAGAGAGAACATCAACTGTCAATCATCTCAAGCCTCTGGAAGCCAAAAGAATGAAAACCCACAAACGAGGGTAAAGTGAAGCAACATGAGTTTTTTCCCCAATAATCCCAATACAAGGATAAAATTTCCCCCAAATATGAGATTAACTCCAAAAAGCCATACAAAGGAAGTTTCATCAAATCCCATCCACAAATCAATCAACTGTAAAGCACAAATACAATCCATAAATCCATAATGGTGTCATCTCAAAAAGGAATCATAGAAGAAATCAACCTTGAATTCAACAAAAATCATTCAACATCCAAAAACCACCAATTAGGCATTCCATGGAAGACCTCAATTTTCTCCTCACAAGAATCCCTTAGATTGGTACGTAAATAAAAATCAGAAAACATGGCAACAACAACAATTATCTATTCACATTATCAATCAGAACAAAAATCAATCTTCTCAACAAACAGGCCAATTACAATCTCAAGTTCTAAATAGCTATCCATATAAGAACCTCATCGATTAGACACTCGAATTGTCATAAAGTGATCCACTAGCTAACAATCCAAATGAAATAATTAAGAATGAAACTCAATTCAAGGAACAATTTATTTCGTTGAATCAATTTTATAAAACTATCATAATGAAGTCAAATAGAGTTTACTAAAATACTTAACCATGGTCAAGGATTCACAATTCCATAAAAGTTCAGTACAAACACCCCTGACACAATACTCAACAATTACTTAATTAGAATATACAAATAAGAGAATCATTGTTCCTAGTGAATTTCTATAAGATGAGAGGAGTTAGATATTAAGATAATATAATATTTATTTAATTCTTAAACTAAAAGAAATATAAAAGAATTAAAAGATATCACGAAATTAGTACTATAAAAATTAAATCACCAAATAAGAGAACATATAAGAAAAGGTCAATATATATTCCATATTTTAAATTTTTCATTTAAATAAATCTCAAGTTAAAATCTTTAACCTACCTTTCCATTCTAAATTAGATACAATGATTAATAATATTCTAAAAGAACATATGTTTCCTCTTAAAGTACAAATGTGAGGATTCTATACTTCACCATCCTTAATACATGATGACTAACTACATGGCAATATTTCATACCAACAATTATTAACTTTATTTATTCAAAACAATATCCTTTAATTATATATCACCTCAACCAATATCCAACCTATTTATATTTTTAGCTTCTAATATTGAAATCACTCCCCTAAAATTAATTAATCATTTTCCCTAATCAATTCAAGAGAAATAACTAAAAAGGAAGTCTCAATTCAAGAACAATTTATTTAAATAATTTTCCCTTCATTACCCGATTTAAGTAACTAAATTTCATAGTTCTCAAAATCAATTAATACTCTCAAACAAAAGAGTTCATTTGCTTTGGACATAAACAACTTTCTATAATTACTGCAAGAAGTTCATTCATTTAATCGGGGCTTCTAATAATCTAAATAATTAAGTCAATTCCCTCTA
Source organism: Sequoia sempervirens (assembly GCA_007258455.2). Taxonomy (NCBI): domain Eukaryota; kingdom Viridiplantae; phylum Streptophyta; class Pinopsida; order Cupressales; family Cupressaceae; genus Sequoia; species Sequoia sempervirens. The sequence continues at coordinate 29,367 of VDFB02162597.1, forward strand.
AAACATTATTTTACTAATGGGTCAATTTATCCTAACAACACTACTAATTATAAGAAATACTTTCTATAATAACCAATTAATAACTAGTCATTTTTATAAATGGATAACCAATTATAATAAAGAGTCATTTTTATAAATGGATATTCACATCTGTTTGAGTATATATATATATTTTCATACATATATATATATATATACAAATCTGTGTGTATATTTGTATATATATATATATATATACACCTTTGTTCATTTGTCCAAAGAACTTCCTACAAATTTAAAAGAGATCAATACTTCAATACTACATTTGTTTTATTATATCATTGTTGAATAGGTATTTGTTCTCAGAAATGTTTAGAAATATCTACTTATGTCTGTAGGTTTATATTAGTATTGTAATAAATTCACTAATGAATTTGCGGAGTATATATTCGATGCTATGATTTGAGTATATTTTCAAAACAGTTGAAAGAAATTTCTATGGAAAACAGAGACTAAAAGCCTATTTGGCATGTGTGTACATATATATATATATATATATATAAAGATAAAAAAAATTATATACAATCTATACTTGAGTGGCAACTGACAGTGCTTTCAATGCACTCATCGAAGTTTCCATAATTCGCAATGAAGAAAGATAATTAAATTTCAATAGTTCGCAGTTTAAAAAAAAACCAAGAATGTTTGAAGAAAATACGCTATGTATTGGAGGCTTTGAGGCCAACGCCTCCCACATAAGGGAAGGCCAACGCCTCCCCCATAGGGGAAGGCACTGGCTGTGAGGAGGCAACGCCTCCTCCACAGGCCGTGGCCTGTGGAGGGCCCTGCCCTCTCATAGCGCCGCCCTTCCTCCATGGGCGGGGCTGGGGTATAATCCCCAAACAAGCAAAAATCCAATTCCAAATAAAAGAAACGACGCCTGGATTTTGAATGATACATTCTCTATGAATTTCGAAATTGATATGAGGTTCGGGCAGTATAAATATATAAACTGATACAAAGTATTACCACTATATATATATATATATATATACACATACACATACACATACAGGCATTTATTTATTTATAGAATAACAGTTCTAAATTGAAAAACACTTTCAAGAACCCCAGTAAAATAAAGAATAAGAAGATAAACCCCCAATTCTGAAAGAGGTAAAATTGTGCAAATACTTCCAATGCACTCATAGGAAAGAGATATATTTTCTCAGATTTTCACAACTTTTTCATACAATTCAAACAATATGCATTCAAATCCTTCAGGTGTACTTGCATTTTTCAACAAGAGATGTGGATAAAAAGTAGAAAACCTGTAAAATTACGCGTCCAGCTGGGATTGGAGATGCTCTTCAGCCAGCTTCTTCTTTTGCCTCTTTTCAATCTGGTTTTGCAGAGAAAGCCTCTTCTTCTTCCTCCTTCCCTCCAATTGTTTTTTTTTCCCAGCTCCCTATCTTTCCCTCGAAAGCTAAATATAACTATTAATTATTTTTCATACTCCCAGCTCTCTTCAACTTCCAAATGCTCTATAGGAGTAGTTTCTTTCCAGCTTTTCTTGTTTTAAGACACTTCAGCTTCCTATCCATTTAAATTCTTATAATTATCTTTTCAAGATTAATTGTTCATAATTATTATTAACTTCAATTTAAAAATTTAAATCAATTTATCTAATAATATCACTTTTACTTATAACGAATTAGTTTAATTTGATCATTTGTTCTAAATCATTTGATTTAACTTAATTGGTTTTGATTTTAATTTCTAATCATATTTTAAATAACTTTGCAAATCACTTATGATTTAATTAATTATTTAAACATGATTACTAACATATTATATTTTCACACAATCAATTAACACAGTAATCAATGAAGCACACACAAATACTCACACAAAAGTTCAGAACAACCAACACGGAGTGTTATTACATGCACGATGGTTTCATTTAAAGTATGTTTAACGAAATGAAAACTTCAATTTTCTTTGAATAACCTATCACATAAAACTACCCATAAAAAAAAAAACCCTTAGAATAATATATCCTTGATCTGTTCATATTTGGAAGAGATTCCCACTAGTTTTTCTCTATACTAGTGTTGTTCTCTTGTTGAAATCCCCTTTAGGAAAGTGTGTATATTCTTCTGGAGATGTTGTAAAGACACTGTTATATTTCAAGTTGGGAAAATCGACCACCTTGAACCAGTTGTTAGAAAAAAATCATGTCATACTTTTCCTTTTTTTCTTTATACAAATCATTTTGTCATTGACAATGACCAGAGTTGGAAATCCTTCATATGCAGGAATATCACACAATATCCTCCATGCCACTTCCTCAGAGTCATAAGCACACATTTCATAGCTAAAATTAGACCCTTTTTTGAATGTTGACATTGTAAATAGGGTGCCTTACACCTACTAATTGCATTTGCTTGAAATTTTCTTAAGCCTTTTTAGTAAACTTGTTTTGTGCGTATTCTGCATTTCTTTGAGGGATTATGTCCATCAGTCACATGCCTGGTCCATGTTTAAAATTTTAAATGCTTATCTTTCAACAATCAACTCGTGCCTTACAAGCCACAAAATGACATCTCTGCCAAACAATTCTAGTATCTTATCTTTGGCTTGGGCTACAAGGAATCCCATCTATCCTTTTTCCTTATTGGCTATCCATGCAATGATTCAAAGCTCCCATTTTGTCAGTTTTAGTGTGTGTGCCTGCATATCTCATGCTTCTAGTTGCCACTTGCATTTCTTCTTGCTCATGCCTTGATTTGTTTGTATTCCACTTTGTGATTGAGGCTTTTGTTTTTCTACATATTAACTACCTTGGCTGGTGGGATGGGATTCCCTCTCTCTAACCCTATAGATTCACTACTTGAAGTGGATTATATGTTTAGGCTGTAATGCTATTAAATCTATGCATTCCTATTTCAATTTTGAATATTATAGATTTCCTTTAAAGATTTAGTTTGGCTTGAGATATATGTTTAATAAGGGTTTTTGGCATTCGAAATACACTTTATACATTTTGTTTAGAAGCCAATAGATATATTTATATTTGGTGATTGGGTGAAGGTGTTGTATGCTTGGGATCCGAGTTAGATGCATATGACTGATATGTCATACTTTAGTAATCGATAGATACGTGTTGGCCTTTGGCTATATGTAAGTCGATGTGCATGTATTATTATATTTGGGCAGTCCAATACATATACATATAGCCATCAATTCTAACATGACTATATTTGGTTAATTAACTATATATTTTGTATTAAATCTTTAGTAAAAGAATGTTCTGGGTTGTGTAAAAGTGCAAATTAGATATGTACAAATTTTTTAACTTTATTCTTTTCTTAGTCATTTTAAATGAAACGAATATGTAGTTGGTAATGGTTTGAAGGTGCTTGTCTTTTTTATAATTTTCATTATTTATTATTGGATGGTAATATTTATGTAATTATTGGAAAATACTATGTGATTTTATTATTTATCTTTCAAAAAATAAGGATACAATGAATTGGATTAGCGTATTGATTGGGTTTGAGAATATATAAGTTGTTATAGGGAAATTTAACGAGTTTGTGTTAAAGGTGTAGTGAATCACTCACACAATATGTTATATAAGTGCTTAATTTTTTTTAAAATGATTTTGTGATGAGTAATATGTAGTGACGATCTAGGGGTCTTTTGAGATTTATGACTTGAATTTATTAAAGAAATTAGTTATATATATATATCAAATATGTATTATAGAACATTTAATTTAAATTTATAAATATATTATGTAGTATGTGTGAGTATGCTACTATATAGGATGTACAGCTGTGTATTGTTTTTCCTAAAAATATAAGTAGATTAAATTAAGTATAATTTATTCAAATCCAGGTACATTAAAATTAGATTTATTTTCAATTGCATTTTATATTTTATCTATTTTCAAATACATTCAAATCAGATTTATTTTCTAATACATTTAAGTTAGAGATTATTCTCAAGTGCATTTAAAATTAGGTATAATTGCATGTTAGTTTAAAGTAAAATTTATTTACAGATTCATTTAATATTAGATTTATGATTTGTAGATAAATTGTTTATGTTAGATCTTAATTGAATTTATTTATAACAATCTAAGGTATATATTATGTTTTAATTAAACCTATTATTTTGAAGTAAACAAGCATGTTACATTTGAATTAAATTTATTATAGGTTATATTTTAAATTTTAATTAATTTGTAGCAAACAAAAGTATAGGCTAGGAATTTTAAATCAAAAGAAATCTGATGTTTTGCATACTATAGGTTTTCATAGTGCTTATCTATTTAAAACATATTATGAAGAAAATGCTTTTAATTATAGTGGCTTATTTATTTATTCATTACATTATCTTTAATAAGATTGGATTATGTTCACATTCAAATGAATGGGTATTTATAGTTGTCTTTAAACATGTTTTGATAGTTATTTTATTTATATTCTGAGTGCTCTTTGGAATTGATTTCTTATGCATGCTAGTGGTTCCATGATTGATCATATTTTCCTGTTGTTTTACTTCGCTATTGATGTAATCTTTATGTATAGACATGTTTTGGATGAGTTGGGAACCCGTAAATGATTAATTCACTTCCTTTTGATAAGTTATGGGTGGTAGGTTGTTAGGCTTCTAAAGGTGATGGAAAACCTATTGTGTGTTGAATTTTCCCATTATTAGAACTTTGTGTTTCCATTGATCCTATTCTTTTTCTTGAGCACTCGTGGTTCTACCTTGTTCCATGATTTTCCTTTCCTTTGGTTATGACTCTAAGTGAGATGATTCATGCCTTCCACGTGCATTCATTTTGTGGCTCTTATGTTTGATACACGCCTTGTGGTTGTGAGTCTTGTTTCAGAACTGTTGGGGAGGGTGGCTCTTCATGGGGGTTGGAGCACAAAGGGGTTGTTAGGGTAATGTGAACCCCAATCCTATACCTGCATGAACACAACAAACAAACACATTATTAGATCAAATGCAAGTGAGAATCAAGATTCCCCATGAAATTCATTTGCAATGCTCAAATAGGAAAGACAATAAATAAATGAACCAAGAAAGCAATGAAATCCTATTTTAAGATGCAAAATTTCAATCCCATGGGGGAATTGGTGCCAATTTGATGTGGAAATTGGCCTTTTCCCAACTCCTTTGCAAGCCTTGTGATGATTTGATGAAGATTGATCCACTTGTTGATGAAGAACAATGAGCTCCTTGGTGAAATCTGCAATAACCTAGCGAAGATGATGACAAATGCTATGAAGATGTATAAAATTAGCTCTCAATGTGAAGAGAGTAACTTTTCTCTAAGTTGTGGATGCAAAATACAAAGAGAAGCATTCTATAAATAGAAGAACAAGATGAAGGAATGAGAAAAATGGACGAATGTGGGATCATTCAACATCCAATGGGCAAGTTCCACTTGTCAAGATGTGAATGGAGGAAGCTTGAGCACATTTTGGAGAATGTGCAAAGAGGGGGGAGATTCAAATTCAAAAGATGGCTTGAAGGATGAGGTGAAAGGTGAAGTTAATGTCACATGGCTCAAGAAAAGGACTTGTAAGAGATGTTAAATGCCATGTTTGGAGGACAAGACATTTTGGGGGAGATTTCAAATTTGAGGAATATTCCATCTTTGATGCCTTTTTTGAATGAAAATAGATGATTTATAAATTAATTAAATTGATTTTCATGTGCAAGTTGCAAAATCTAGAGGATTTGATGGATTAAGACTAAAATTAATCAAGATTTGATTAATTTAAAGGAGATTAGCTAATTTGACCATTTGATTTAGATTTTTGGATTTAAATAAACCAAAATGAGAGGAATAATGATTTTAGACTTAATTAAATAAGATTTGATTTATTTAATTAAAGAGGATGGTGTTAGCTTTAAATCAAATAAATATTAATTTATTTAATTTAAATGAGATGACTTTAGAGATTAATTAAATAAAATGAATTATTTAACTAAAAGAGGGACTATAGGATTAATTAAACAAAGTTATTTATTTAATTAATAGGAGATGATGACTTAATCAGATAAAAATAATTTATTTAATTAAGAGATGAAATGAGATGAATTTAATTAAATAGAGATTATTTAATTAAATGATTAGTAGAGAGATGATTTAGGATGAACTGGTGTTAGTAAAATCAGGATCAGGTGCATGCACATTTTACATGTCTACAGGCTACCCATGGAAGAGTTTCCTAAACAAGTGATAATATAATTAATGAATTAGTGGGTTTGGGTAGTTAAACATTATACAAGATTAATTATGTGCCTCACCAATACTATTAGTTCTTTCACAGGCTAAGAATGGGATGAGAAGACCTAGTGGGTAAGATCACTACCTTGTTCTCATGAAAGTTAAGTGGTCCCACATGAGTAACCCTATGGAGTAGTGCCTTGAGATAGGTAGTCACAATAACCATAGATGGAGGCAGCACATTGTGATAGGTTTCCTGGATAATCCATGTAAGGCCATGCAATGACACTCTCCCACAGTATCTATTTAATTCCCTTTTTTTCGTAGCCTCTGGAAGTGTTGTACTTTTTTGATGGTGCTTTATGTCGATGTTGAGTTAGCCTTGTCTACTTGACCTTTTTTGGATGTGGATAATTTCTTGTCATCTCCTAGCATGGGGGGTAGACCTTTGGGTCCACGCGGTTGAGTGGAATATGCTATGCACCCCATTGGGTTCCCAAGATGTGTTTGTGATGCAGAGTTCTTGAGCTTCACTTGGTCGAAGACTGCTCCTCATTTTGTACCTTAATCCTCATTAATGTGATTATTCTTGTACTCAATGTACTCTTCCCAATGATATAAAGGAAGCATTATGTAATGTACCATTGTATCCTTGATATGTTGTATCTATGGAAATATGAATTCAATTGTAATAAAATGATGTACTGTTTTCCCCTCTTTTGATCATTAATGGTTGTATGACATCATTATGTAATCTTGGTTTATTCGCTTTCATTTTGGTATGGTTTTTACATTTAGTAATTCCACCACATGTACCCTAGAGGATGTAGATGATTCTATAATTGCATAATTTCTTTTCATGTAATGCATGTACATATTCATTGTATGCAATGTTTCACTTTCAAAAAAAAAATTGTGTGGTGTTTGTTGTTCTTTGTAGTTCACACAACTAGGCATTACATCTTTGGTATTAGAACAAAGGTTTGCAACTCTGGGTACTCTAGGTTAATTATGCCCATTAGGCTAACCTTTTCACTTAACTATTGATCTCACATGTTCCTCTCTAATGTCATGCAGGAGCATGCCTCAGAGTAGAGGTCATGGTTGTGGCAGAGGCCAAGGAAGTGATGGTCATAGAGCCAACCATGAAAGTACTATGTCACAAAGTGGCCACGAATCAAAATGTGAGGAACAACAGGGGTCTCAAAATCATCCAAAAGGAGGAGGCCCAAATCCAGAAAAGCTAGGAATGGGTGGTTTGCAGTTACTATAGTTGTTGGAGGAGGTGCTTGGTCGTTTAGGCCCTAGGCCAGAAGGGGAGCAACAAGCAGAGAGGGAAAGGGAGAGGTATCTGAGGTGGAAGGAAGTATCAGGAGAGCAAGATGTAGTAGTGGTAGGTCACATGAGGGATCTATTGAGAGCTCATCCTCCCACTTTCAATGGTGCTAGAGGACTTGAGGTAGAAACATGGCTAATAGACTTGGATCATTGCTTTGCGATGCATCCTTATGATAGCAATACTCAAGCTAGGTGCGCCATTATGCACCTCAGAGGCTTCACATCTATGTGGTGGTGACTAGAAGAACATAAACTATAGCTAGAAATTAGCATGGTGACTTGGGAGTTGTTTTTGGAGAGATTTAGGGCCCGTTTCCTCTCAGACCACTGGAGATAGTGCTAAGCAAATGAATTTCATGAGTTAAGAAAAATGGAAATGTCAGTCGACTAGCACAAGCGTCGATTTTATGAGCTCAAGTAGTATGCGGAAATTTAAAATGATGAGGCGATGCTTGTACAACACTTTGTCTAGGGATTAAATGCCTGAATCAGTGGAGGAGTCTAAGTCTTCGAGTCGAAGACAATGGAGGTAGTTGTTGAGAAGGCTGGTTTGGAAGAGGAAAATTTGGCCATGGCTTGGGGAGGTCACACATGTGTTTAGATTGGCAGTGCACCAACATCTGGTTTTGGATCTTGAGGTGGGAAGCCTCAAGCTATAGGCTATTCTAGGAGTCATCATGCGCCTTCTAAGGGAGGTCAGCAATAGGAATAGTCACAACCTAAACACAAAAACTCTCAATCTCAAGAGAGTAGCAGAACTCAGTTCAAAAGAAATCAAAGTTAATAATGAAATCAGCGTAACTATTTTGAGCAGCCCTCATAGAGTTCACAGTTAGCACCCAGTCAAAGCAGTTATCAACAATCAAATGCACCATCGAGTTGCAGAGGTTTTGGTCGAGGTGCAATTTGTTTCTCCTACAGTCAATAGGAACATATTGCTAGATGATGTATATAGAAGAATACTTTAGGGTTTAGTAAGAGGCCAGACACTTTTGAACCAATGGTGGGTGATGTGGGCAGATCTCATCAAGTCTTTGCGACAGTTGACAACCATCAGGCTGATCATTAGGGCACCATGGTTGAGACATCAGGTGTGTTACAAGGAACTAGTATATCTATTCTCTTTTGATTCTGGTGCATCATATTCATTTATTTCCCCTTCAGTAGTAGAGCACTATAGGCTAGTGGTAGCAAGGCAAGGCATAAGTGGTAGGTCGAATTGGCCTCTCAGGTAAAGGTAACAGTTGAATCGTTTGGTCATGGTTGTGTTTTGAAAATTATGTCATTGGTGACTATAGTGGACCTTCGAATCCTACCTCTTGGGTCACGCTATCTCTGGTGAAGGTATTTCTATGGATCCTTTGAAGATTTAAGCCATCATTGATTGGAACTTCCATGAATGTTCCTGATATTCATAGTTTTATGGGTTTGGCAAGTTACTATCAGCGATTCATGGAGGGATTTTTGAGGATTGCACATCCCATCACTAACCTTTAGAGGAAAGGAAAGAAGTTTCTTTTGTCAAAATAGTGCCAATTAACTTTTCAGACCCTTAAGGAAAAGTTGACTAGTGTACCGATCCTAGAGTTCTTGATCCTACTATGGAATTCGTAGTATGTACATATGCTTCCTTGGATGGCTTAGGAGTTGTTTTGATGCAAGAAGTTTATGTGATTGCATTTGAGTCCCATAAGCTCAAGGATCATGAGTTGAATTACCCTACGCATGATATGGAGTTAGCCATAGTTATTCATGCCCTTGTTAGATGGAGGCACTTTTTACTGGGGCATCAGTTCGAGCTACATAGTGATCATCAAAGCTTGCAGCATATCTTTAAACAGTAGAACTTGAATTCCAGGCAAAGGAGATGGATGGAGTTTCTATGTGAATATGATTTTGAGGTTAAGTAAATCTAGGGAAAGGAAAAAAAAGTGGCAGATGCTCTGAGTCGGTAGAGGCATGAGATATATGCATTAACTCTTGGTGTGAATTTGAGGTGCCAGATCCTCATAACACTTCCTATAGATAGTTGGTATCAGGTAGTGAAGGTAGAAATTAAGTCAGATAGGGCTCTGGAGGGAATTTTTTGGGTTATGCATTAGAATCTGATGGGATTTTGCGGTATTTGGGTCATATGTATGTACCTCATGTAGATGGTTTTTTTACCCTAATCATGACTTAGGCACATCATGCTCCCTATTCTACTCATCTGGGAGTCAAGAAGATGTATGTAGACTTTCATTCACTATATTTTTGGGCTGGAATGAAGAGAAACATTGTAGACTTTGTGGCGAGATGTTTGGAATGTCAGAGAGTTAAGGCAGAAAACCATCATCTCACAAGTCTTTTATAGCCTCATCTCATTCCTAAATAGAAGTGAGATATCATATCAGTGGACTTTATTGTTGGTTTACCTATGTCTTCTTGTTGGCACGATGCTATCATGATCACTATCGACTGGTTGACCAAAGTGGAAGACTTCTCTCATGTTTGATCTTCCTATACTACTTCCTCTATAGCTAGAATATTCATGGAGGACATTGTTCAACTGTATGGGATTTTGTGAAAGATTATTTCCGACAGAGATCATGTGTTCACTTCTGCATTGTGGACGTCCTTGAAATGTTCCTTAGGAACCCAACTAAACTTTAGTTCTTCCTACCATCCTAAAACATATGGTCAGACCAAGAGAGTCAACCAGGTTCTTGAGGACATGCTCCATATGTATGTAATGGATCAACAACCTCATTGGGAGGACTATTTGCATTTGGTAGAGTTTTCTTATAGTAATGGTTATCATAGCTCGATTGGCATGGCACCCTTTCAGGAATTATATGGTCATCCTTGTCAGACCCCATTGAGTTGGGACCATCTTGAGGACTGAGTTCTCCTTGGACCTGAAATGCTTCAGTACATGGAGCAATAGGTTGCTTGCATCAGAGAGAACTTAGTAGTAGCGTAGGATAGACAAAAGAAGTATGTTGATGCACATAGGGTCAACTGTCAGTTTTCTGTTGGAGATTGGATTTTTCTATGAGCACATCTGTGAAAGAGTCTTATCCATTATGGGAAAGGCTCTAAGCTCATGCCTTGTTTTGTGGGACTGTTCTAGGTGTTGGAGAGGATTGGCCCCATTGCTAATTGCCTAGCATTGCTGCCCACTCTATCATGTATACACACTATGTTTTCATTTTTCTGTACTTAGGCCCTATTATCTAGATGTTTCTTACATGCTTGACTCGAATGTGTTGCAAGTCAAGGATGACCACATGGCACTTGAGCTCATCACCATTCTTTAGCATAGGAGGCTCATTCTCAGGGGTAGAGACATTTATCAAGTGCAGGTGCAATGGGACCCTAATGATGAGTCATCAACAACATGGGATGATGCATCTTATATTCAAGAGTCATTTCCTTTTTTGTTTTTTGGCTTCTAGGAGTAAGTCTAGTTCTAGGGGGGTATGTAGTGCCTCTCGTGGTATTTTTCTGTTAGGATACTGTGTGATATTGTTTATGTTTGATGCATACTCGAGATTATGTTGGTGATTGTTTCACTTGTTTGACTTGTGTGTTTTTCTTGGATGCACATGATACTATTTTATGGTGTTGATGATATAATGATGCATGGTGCTCATCTTTACCTGATTATGCAATATTGTGTGGTTACATAAATTGATTAATGCTCACTTCATGATATTTATTATGATGTGCTATTGCTTGAGGTTTGGATGAGAGGGATAGTGTTGCATCGTTCATCCATGAGCACCCTTCCGCATTGCAATTCTCTCTCATGACATCTTTGGCATTGAATATATATATGATGTTTCGACACTTTGTTTTATGCATGGTTGCAGGTACCAGGCACCAACTCCACCTGCACTGTCCGGTCTGGGCATTCCCAACATACCCAATGGATATGACATGGTTTAGGGATTTGACAAGAAAGTATCCCCATCCATGTCTGTCATCCCATCAATGTTCGATGATGTCGTCCGTGAATACCCTATCTTGTTTGGAATCGTTTTGTCTTTTGTCATTCGTTTTAAGCATTAATTTTAATATGTTAATTTCTCGATTCTGATGTGTTATCATTATTTAGTGATGGTCATTATTATGGTTGAAATTAATTTAATTAATCATCAAACTTAATTAGTAAGGAGATTTGTGAAATTATCAAGGATTTAATTAAATATTAAATTAGTTTGAAAATTTTAAATTATGTTTGTAAAATTAAATGAATAATATTTTAATTGTAGTTGTGTAAATTTTCAATTAGCTATTAAATAATATTGTCTATTTAATTGAATAATATTATTTATTGAATTAAATAATATTATTTATTTTATTGTTGTTAAGGATTTATTCAAAAATAAATACTTTCTCAAATTTTGCATTCACTAACTTTTTTTAAAATATATATATTTTGTTTAAGAGAATTCTCAACATGAAATGGTTGATTTAATTTAATAATGTGATAAACTAATTTTTGGGTAAAATATTAAAATGAAGGTGAAAATCATTACCGTAATTGAAAAGGGTAAATTTTAATATTTATATAAATATATATTTAAAAGAATTCAATGGTTGATTCAATTTAATAAAGTGACATTGAGTACCCGATAAACCAAATGTGAAATTAATTATGAGAAGAAATGGGAAACAGGGAAAATTGCAAAGGAAAAGTAGTCTTAACATTTTCATCTTTAGTCAAAACCCAGGTTAGTCTCGTCAATTCGTAATCTAGGATTTGGAATAATCTTTCTTTACTTCTGTAACCATATTAAATTGCTTTCATTCAAGTTTACACGATGGTTTCATTTAGATTATTTTTAATGAAATGAAAACTTCAAATTTCTTTGAATAACCTATCACATAAAACTACCCATCAAAAAAAAAAAACCCTTAGAATAATATATCCCTGATTTGTTCATATTGGGAAGAGATTCCCAATAGTTTTTCTCGATACTAGTGTTGTTCTCCTATTGAAATCCCCTCCAACAAAGTGTATATATTCTTCAAGAGATGCTATAAAGACACTGATATATTTCGAATTGGGAAAATTGACCACCTTGAACCAATTGTTAGAACAAAAATCATAAGTCATACTTTTCCTTTTTTTTATATACAAGTTAGTTTTTCATTGATAGTGAGTAAAGGTAGAAATCCTTCATATGCAGGAATATCACATAATATCCTCCATGCAACTTCCTCAAAGTCATAAGCACAAATTTCATAGCTAAAATCAGACCCTTTTTTGAATGCTTGCATGGTAAATAGGGTGCCTTACATCCACCAATTGCATTTTCTTAAAAAATTCCTAAGCCTTTTTAGTAAACCTATTTTGTGCATATCCTACATTTCTTTGAGGGATTTTGTCCACTAGTCATGTGCTTGGTTTGTGTTCAACATTTTAAATGCTTATCTTTCAGCAATCAACTCATGCCTTACCAGCCATGAGATGACATCTCTGCCAAACAATTATGGTATATTCTCTTTGGCTTGAGCTATAGGGAACCCCATTTGTCCTTCTTCCTTATTGGCTATCCAGGCAGCAATTCAAAGCTCCCATTTTGTCAGTTTTAGTGTGTGTGCCTATGTATCTCATGCTTCTAGTCACCACTTATAGTTCTTCCTGCTCATGCCTTGATTTTTTTGTATTCCACTTTTTGGTTGAGGCTTTTGTGTTTCTGCATATTAGCTACCTTGGTTGGTGGGCTGGGAGTCCCTCTCTCTAACCCTGCGGATTCGCTGCTTGAATAAGCTTTTACGTGTAGGTTGTAATGCTATTAAATCTATGCATTCCTATTTCAATTTTGAATATTACATATTTCCTTCAAAGATCTAATTTGGCTTGATATTTACGTTTAATAAGGTTTTTTGGTATTCAAAATACACTTTATACATTATGTTTAGAAGCCAATAGATATATTTATATTTGGTGATTGGCTGAAGGTGTTGTATGCTTGGGATCTGAGTTAGATGCATATGACTAATATGTTGTACTTTAGTAATCAATAGATACATGTTGGCCTTCAGGTATATGTAAGTTGATGTGCATGTATTATTATATTTGGTCAGTCCAATACATATACATACAACCATCAAATTCTAACTTGACTATATTTGTTTAATTAAATAACTATATATTTTGTATTAAATATTTATTAAAAGAATGTTTTACGTTGTGCAAAAGTGAAAATTAGATATGTAGAAAATTTGTAACTTTATTCTTTTCTTAGTCATTTTAAATGAAACAAATAAGTAGTTGGTAATGGTTTTAAGGTGGTTGTCTTTTATATAATTTTCATTATTTATTATTGGATGGTAATATTTCTGCAATTATGAGAAAAGACTATGTGATTTTATTATGTATCTTTCAGAAAATAAGAATACAATGAATTGGATTAGGGTATTGATTGGGTTTGAGAATATATAAGTAGTTATAGGGAAATTGAATGGGTTTGTGTTAAAGGTGTAGTGAATCACTCACACAATATGTTATATAATTGCTTAATTTTTTTTAAAATGATTTTGTGATGAGTAAAATGTAGTGACGATCTGGGGGTCTTTTGATATTTATGACTTGATTGTGTTAAATAAATTACTTATATATATATATACATATAATATGTATTATATAATGTTTAATTTAAATTTATAAATATATTATACATGTAGTATGTGTGAGTATGTTGCTCTATAGGATGTGTAGTTGTGTATTGTTTTCCTAAAAAGATAAATAGATTAAATTAAGTATTATTTATTCAAATCTAGGTACATTTTAAATTTGATCTATTTTCAGATACATTCAAATCAGATTTATTTTCCAATACATTCAAGTTGGAGATTATTCTCAGGTGCATTTAAAATTAGGTATAATTGCAAGTTAATTTAAAGTTAAATTTATTTACAAATTCCTTGAATATTAGATTTATGATTTGCAGATAAATTGTTTATGTTAGATCTTAATTGAATTTATTTATAATAATCAAAGGTATATATTACATTTTAATTAAACCTATTATTTTGAAGTAAACAAAAGTATAGGCTAGGAATTTTAAATCAAAAGAAATATGATGTTTTGCATACTATAGGTTTTCATAGTGCTTATCTATTTACAAGATATTATGAAGGAAATAATTTTAATTATAGTGAATTATTTAATTATTCATTACATTATCTTTAATAAGATTTGATTATGTTCATGTTCAAATGAATGGGTATTTATAGTTGTCTTTGAACATGTTTAGATAGTTATTTTTTTTATATTCTGAGTGCTCTTTGGAATTAATTTCTTATGCATGCTAGTGCTTCCATGATTGATCATATTTTCCTTTGTTTTATTTCAGTATTAAGGTAATCTTTATGTATAAACATGTTTTGGATGACTTGGGAACCCATAAATTCTTAAGTCACTTCCTTTTGATAAGTTATGGGTGGTAGTTTGTTAGGCTTCCAGAGGTGATGGGAAACCTATTGTGTGTTGAATTTTCCCATGATTAGACCTTTGTGTTTCCATTGATCATATTATTTTTCTTGAGCTCTCGTGAGTGTTCCTTCTTCCATGATTTTCCTTCCCTTTGGTTATGACTCTGAGCGAGATGGTTCATGCCTTGCACATACATTCGTTTTGTGGCTCTTATGTTTGGTACACCCCTTGTGGTTGTGAGTCTTGTTTCAGAACTGTTGGGGAGGGTGGCTCTTCATGGGGGCCGGTGCACAAAGGGGTTGTTAGGGTAACCCATGTAAGAGTTTCTTAAACAAGTGATAATGTAATTAATGAACTAGTGGGTTTGGGTAGTTAAACATTATACAAGATTAGTTATGTGTCTCACCCATACTGTTAGTGCTTTCACAGGCTAAGGATGGGATGAGAAGGCCTAGTCAATAAGATCATTTCCTTGTTCTCATGAAAGGTGAGTGGTACTGCATGAGTCACCCTATGGAGCCACGCCTTGAGATAGGTAGTTAGGATAACCATAGATGGAGATGACACCTTGTGATAGGTTTCCTAGATAATCCATGTAAGGCCATACGATGAAACTCTCCCACAATACCTATTTACTTCCCTTTGTTTGGTAGCCTTTGGAAGTGTTGTTGTACTTGTTTGATGTTGCTTTATGTCAGTGTTGAGTTAGCCTTGTCTGCTTGACCTTGTTTGGATGTGGATCCTTTCTTTTCATCTCCTAGCATAGGGGGTGAATCTTCAGGTCTGTGCAGTCAGGTGGAATGTGCTATGCACCCCATTGGGTTCCTAGGATGTGTTCGCGATGTAGAAGTGGATGCAGAGTTCTAGAGCTTCATTTGGTTGAAGACTGTTCCTCATTCTATACCTTAATCCTCATTGGTGTAATTATTCTTATACTCGATGTACTCTTCCCAATGATATAAGGGAAGCATTATGTAATGTACCATTGTATCCTTGATATGTTGTATTTGTGGAAATATGTTCCACAATTGTATTATGGAACTGTGAATTGAATTGTAATAAAATGATGTATCATTTTTCCATCTTTTGATCATTAATGGTTGTATGACATCATTATGTAATCTTGGTTTATTCGCTTTCATTTTGGTATGGTTTTTACATTTAGTAATGCCACCATGTGTACCCCAGAGGACAAAGATTATTTTTAATTGCATAATTTCTTTTCATGTAATGTATGTACATATTCATCGTATGCAATGTTTTGATTTCAAAAAAAAATTGTACGGTGTTTGTTGTTCTTTGGGGTTCACACGGTAGGGCGTTACAGGGGGAGCCAAAATGGTTATACATACTTGTAAATGAATTTATCCCTAGAACAAATATCTTCTTCTTAATACTTCTAGAATATTAATTTTTTCTCATTTCCATTTTCTATTAGTACCTTAGAGTAATGAATAAGCGACAATATTTTCTAGGAATTTAATAGTTGACCTTCATACAAAATGTTGCAATGAATAAATGCCTACAAACAACTACAAGAAACTCTTTTGATGATGTAAACTTTGTTGTAGAGTTGCCACATATTAAAAGTGTTGAACAGTCTAGTTAAGGGGGTTGAATCAGTTATCATAAAAAAAATTCTTGACTTTAATTAATCCAAAGGAATCTTAAATCAATCAGATAATAATCAAATAGATATGAACATGAAAGCACATAACAACACCATGCACAATGAACACCAAAATTTACATGGAAAACCAACAAGGGAAAAACCATGGAGAATGCTAATTCTCAATTATAGAACACTAGTTAAGGTGATTTTTACAAAGGATCACTGTCAAAATTCTCATTGCAAGTAAGGCTCACTAACAGGTGGCTCACTACCGGTTGGCTCACTGCCCAAGATACAAAACCTAGCTATTATAGCTTAGAGATGACTTACTGTCAGAGTATATGATACAAAACTAAACTATTATAATTGCATTTGCATATGCATGAATACAGTTCTTTTTGAAGCAAAATATCATTTTACAACAAATCTAGTCAAGAATCTTCTTCCTACCTTCCTTGCACAACCTCTACACTATTGATTACTTCTTCCTAACACTTTCCTTCCACTTCCTTCTTTTTTTCTTGTATCATAATCATTTGCACCCTTTTCTCTGTTCGCACACACCACACTTGTTGTCTCAAACCAAAGAGATGTTCTCTATATAGATATATGTACCTGTGGAACGAAGTAAGTTAGCCTAGCAAAACATGTAGGCTTGAAGAACAACCTTGAAATATTCAATAAGTCTTAGAACATTACCACCAGACCCAAATGATAGGTCGCACATAAATATCTCCCTACCATGTTACCAAGGGACCCATAAATACATAAGATAGCATAATTACAAAAATATAGAAAACTTTGAATTACATGAAATATATTTCAGAGCCAATGGGAATGCCACAACCAAAACCAAATCTTGATTTCCATCAATTTCAGTACCAACCAGAGAATGAAAATTAGACATACCAAAACTTGTAACATGCTACATGAATTTCTGAATAGCAAGGATACCTGAAATAAGTTTTGACCACAACATCCAACATTAAAGGATTAGTCTTCATTATTTTGCATTAACTAACTTTCACTGGTGTCTAAAAAAAAAGTACTGTCATATCCGGATCAAGAATAATATCCATACAACACAAAATAAAAGCACACAATAGGATAGATCATTTATATATATCATCCAAACCACAACCTTCCAGATCCAAAGTTTTGATATTAATGACAACAATGCTAGATCTTCTCAACAATCTCTCCCTTTGGCATTGATGGAAAAATAACAAAAACACAAAAACACAAAAGCTGCAAACAAAAGACTCCAAGCACTCCCCCTTTGTCAAGAAATTCAATTCCTCTTTTGTTTTTGTTTATCTCTTCATTTTCTCCCCCTTTTTTCAATCAAAGGAAAAAGGAAAAATAAGAACATTCAGGAAATCAAGTAAAACACTTTCATAGGAAAAAATTTCTTGTACCTTTCTATCATAGTTGGAAGAATCCTCTTCCAAGCTTGCACAATAGAAACCATTCTGGCACATATACTATCTAGTAGATCCAACAAATCAAATGATGATGAACAATCGATAGATAGGCACTAAAGTTCACAATCCTCTGCATTAGAAAGTATCTTGGAGAGAAGATCCAACTGGACCTCAACAATTTCTTTGACCAACTAGAAAGTTTTAACCAAATATTCCCTCTGTCTCTGAGTAGACAATAACTCAGCTTGCAATTCACCAACTCTTATTATTTTTTTTCCATCTTTATCTTTGAAGAATTCAAAACACTTCCCAATATCATTCAATTCAAATTCAATAGCTTCAATTCTACTTCTAAGATTGTCAACAGTAGTAGTCCACCAAAGACAATACTTGTAGATGTCATACATCTCCTTAATGCATTCTCTTGCCTCACCAATGTGTTTGGATAACTTTTGTTTGGATTTGACACACCTTATCTCAAACATAGCTTGGATATTATGACCTTCAAATCCTTCTCACAACAACCTTTCTTCAACAAATTCTACTAGATCATCTGGTAATGAGTCAAAAACAACTAAAATAGTAATACCCTTTTTGAGTAGATAATCAACAAAAGCATCTTCAATTCTAGGCCTACTGACCAGAGAGCAAGCATACCACATTTCACCAACCCTTTTCATATCATCCTCATCCAACACCGAATGAACTTCACCTAGATCGAAAGATTCAGATCTAGGTAGAGACTCATCTTCCTTATCCTTCTCTTTTGAGAAAGTGATGACATCCTTTGTGTTAATTTTCCTCCTCTTAGGTTTTGAGTGGAAACCACCAATGACAACCTCTAACTCCTTACCGAAGGAGGAACCTTCCTCAAACTGATTGATAGGCATAGCACTAGACACTAACATACCAAAGCACAAATCCATCTACAGGGATGAGAAATAAACTTTGAATGCATTTGATTTATCTTTCATACATTCCAAATATTTGTAAACTTACTTTTTGACAGGGATGCTAGACTTCCACTTAATATTTTCTTTTGATGGTAATGGACTCAAAAAGTAGAATACTAAACACATGATCAGAGACCCAAACCAAAAGGGATAACTCTCAACCAAAGAAATTTTGACATTCTCAATTAGGTTTTCCATTATTAGACTACACAATTCAAATTGTTTATTTTCCTTCACCATCTTATGTGAAAGATACACCTAAATAGCTAATGTAGAACCTTCATGATTTCAAAAATAGATTTTGTAAGTGATACCATAAGCAACATACCTTATTGCAAGATTAGAAATGGTATTTATCAATATAGCTCAAGGGTCTTTGTCAATACCGATAATTTCCTCCATGTCTCTTAATTTCACTATTTTCTTCCCAAGGAAGTCACCAACACTGCACAATCCATTAATAGCTTGAATGGCTTCCTTAGTGATTAGAAAAGGTTTATCCAAAATGATGCTTCCATGCTTGAATCAACTCAATAGGAAAAAGATAGTCTCTTTATTTTCAATCCATGGAAATTCTCCCCATAGATTCATACCCAAGGCACTTACATTTTGCAATTCATCAGTCTTCAACCCTAGTTCTATTTCGTTCATCTTTCGATGATCAACTTCATCTAGTTCTACTCCCTTCAGTCTCAGCGAAATACTACCACTGGATTCACTGTCAACTAACATAGATTCCATTGTCATGCTTAGCTTCTTCAATCCTTTTATTGCTTAGTGAAACTTCTTTTCCTTCTTTGAAAACTATGAGAAATGATTTGAATCTCCACCTTTTATCCTTAATTTCCCATGATGATTTTGCCACCAAAAAATTACATCAATGATGCCATCAATTGTACTTCACTTTTCAATCATTCATATTAAGCTTCATCATGCATAACCAACTAGATCAAACTTGGTCATGTCTAAATCACACCAATATTACTTCAAAGAGGAGGAACTGATAGGATATGTATTGCAAAACTCCCCTTGAGCCAAGGCAAGTAGGTTCAGTTTCTGGAAGAGCTTGTATTGAGATCTTGTACCACAAAAGAGCTCCCCACACTCATTTCCTTTTTCTTCCAAACCATGAAGGTCTTCTTCTTAGATTCATCTGATTCTACAATCTTTTTTTTATTTTCAGGCTTTTTCAAAGCAACACATCTACATGAGTTAGCATAATGTCCAGGTTGACTATGCTTGTAACATCTTTGTCTTGGCTTAATTGAGTGAACCCAAGATATGCACTTATTAGCTTTGTGACCATAACCATGGCATAAATTGCAATAACCATGAAAGAGATTATTCACTCAATTCCTTCTAGCTAGATTAGATAATTGACTTCTACAATGACATGCTTTGTGACCAAATTTGTGACAGTTAAAACATTGAGTACTTGGTTCCTTCTTGCTTCTACACTCTACAACCTTATGTCCAAAATTTTTGCATGGAAAAAAATAGCCATTAAATGATAAGTACCTTTGAGCATTTCGTTGCTTGACCAGAGGTCCTTTTGTAGGTATTCTAGAGTTTTAGACCTTGCTTCTTACAATAGATCTCACTTCAGCTTCAACTACTTTGTATTTTCCCTTAGTGTTCTAATTTGAACTTTCACCTAAGAAGGAAAGTCCTTCCTTATCCTTGTGACATTTCTATAGGGACAAGAGTTGATCCAAAATTATGCTACTTTCACATAATCTTTCTTTTGATTTTATCCTCCTTAACTCTTGATCTAACTTCTCATTTTCTTCTAATTTTTTTTTATGGTATCCTTGAGATTTTCTTCAGTCTTCTTCCATTCTTCCATTTTTTGTTTGATGGTATGTTTGAGATCTTCTTTAGTCTTCTTGCATTCATGCAACCGTAGCTTTAAATTCACAACACTTTCCTTTGAATCCTTTAATTCTTGGCTAACCTCTCTATGTCTTGCTTTGAATTTCTAGATTCACTCTCTTAGCTTTGAGATACAAGAGTTTTCCTCCCTGAGGTTTTATTTTAATTCTTCATTTTCAAATTTTGTGCTTTCGATATCATCTAACATTTTCCTTAGTGTTGAATACCCAAGATACTAAGAAGGGGGGTGAATTAGTATCTTCTTTAACTTATTGAACAAACACCATCCTATTACTCCAATGCATATAACATTAAAAATGATCAAGAGCATTAAAAGAACAAAAAAGCACACAACACATGAACATCAATATTTTTATGTGGAAAACCCAAAATGGGAAAAACCATGGTGAGGATTAGCTCACAATATAGTATAACCGGTTATAAGATATTACAAAGGGTGGCTCACTTCCAGGACTCACTTTGCAAAATGGGAGGCTCACTGTCTATAAGATACAATAAAAAAATGGCTTATAGCTATAAAATGAACTAATAAGGTTACACCTAACAAGTGATGATTTAGTTCCTTTGATGCTCAGTAAACTGACTTAACACACTTCATCATATTCACATACTTGTCTTCTTCTCACTCTTAACTTCACACCAACAATCTCAAAACTGTCCAATATATATATGATACATCCACAAGCATCAATTAGGTTGGCCTAATTAGATGCAACCCTTATTCACCAAAAGATTAATTGTCGGCTTCAAGCTTGTATAAAAACCTTTCCAAAAAAAAATCAAACATATAGAATGCAAAAACATGTTGGCATTGACCTAAGATAGGTCACAAATACATCCACAATACAAAATTAATTCATCATAACACTAACTATCCATTAGGTCAGCCAGAGATAGACCTAATTGAAAAATACAACAAAGTAATGCCAACTCACCGTATGAGCACCTGTGCCCATGAGATTCTGAAATTACAAGCTTCCAACATCCAAAAAATATTTCCCAAAACCACAAGAAAATATATTCATTAGTGGAGGATTGTGAACCAAAATACGAGAGGATAATTCCTATATACTGGTTCAGAATATTGGATCAAGATTGAACATAAAATTGTAGTTGCAACTCATATAACATGGTGACATCAATTACAACACAATTTTTTTATAATAATATGTTCTTCTTCATTCTTCCAACACTCAATTCTTCATCAAAGTAATAATCTCTTACCATCTGTTCAAATTGCCACGATCTCCCTCAAGTGGTTAAGCTCTATCTGCAAGGGACTAGGCTTTGATACCAATTATTGAACAATCCAAATAACTAAGAGGGGGTTGAATTAGTTATCATAAAACAATTTTCTTGAATTTAATTAATCTGGAGCAATCTTAAATCAATTAGATAATAATCAAATAGATATGAACATGAAAGCACATGACAACACCATACACAATGAACACCAAAATTTACATGGAAACCCAAGAAGGGAAAAACCATGGAGAATTATAATTCTCAATTATAGAACACTAGTTAAGGTGACACCGGTTAAGGTGATTTTTACAAAGGATCACTGCCAGAATTCTCACTATCAGATGGCTCACTACCCAAGATACAAAACCCAACTATTACAGTTGAGAGATGGCTTACTATTAGAGTATATGTTACAAAACTGAACTAGTATAATTTCATCTACATATGCCTAAATACAGTTCTTGCTAAAGCACAATATCTATCTGCAACAGATCTGGTCAAGAATCTTTTGCCTACCTTCCTTGCACAACCTCTACACTACTAATTACTTCTTCCTAACACTTTCCTTCTGCTTCCTTCTTTGTTTCTTGTTGCATAATCCTTCACACCATTTTCTTTGTTCCCACACACCACACTTTCATTCTCAAACCAAAGAGATATTCTATATATATATATATATATATATATATATATATATATATACTCGTAGAACAAAGTAAGTTAGCCTAGAAAAACATGTTGGCTTAAAGGACAACCTTGAAATATTCAATAAGGCTTGGCACCCTAGCATTGGACCCAAAGGATAGGTCACACATAAATATTTGCTTACCACATTACCAAGGGACCCACAAATACATAAGATAGCATAATCACCAAAATATAGCAAACTTTGAATTACATGAAATATATTCTGGAGCTGATGGGAATGCCACAACCAAGACCAAATCTTAATTTCCATTAACTTTAGTACCAACTGGAGAAACAAAATTAGACATACCAAAACTTGTAACATGCTACATGAATGTCTAGATAGCAAGGATACCTAGAATACGCTTTGAGCACAACAACCAACATCAAAGGATTAGTCTTCATTATTTTTCATTAACTGACTTTCATAGGTGTCCCAAAAAGAAGTATTGCCATATCCAGATCAAGAATAATATCCATACAACACAACATCAAAGCACATGATAGGATAGATCATTTATATATATCATCTAGAGCACAAACTTTTGGATCCCAAGTTTTGACATCAATCACAACAATTCTAGATCTTCTCAACAACTTCTAAAAAAAAAGAGGACAATAAATTCATGCAACAAGGAGATCCTTCCAAGATCTAAGTTATTTTTTATTTCTCTCCACTAGTAGAGGACTAGACTTCAAGAACACACCAAAAAAATTGCATCAATCTTCCTCTTCAAGTATGTAGGTCCTTAGATCATCTAACCTAAAACTTCAGATCAAAAAATTGCTTGACTCTTCCAAAAAGATATATCTCTATCTTCCTCAATGAAGACACCACTATTAGTGGATCATATGATGTCGAACATATTTCCATTTTCTCAGCCAAATACTTCTTGCACTTATCTCTAGCGGAGTCACCAATCTATTGGTGGCTCAGATGGGGAGCTTCAACTAGACAAAAATAACAAACAACCAAATATTATTGTTATTTCATCCCTAGTAGAGTCCCCAATTTATTGGTGGGTTAGATGGGAAGCTTTGACTGGAAAACAATAAAAAATACAACCAAATATTATTGTTCTTTAATCCCAAATAGAGCCACCAATCTATTGGTGTTTCCAACTGATTGTCTAGGTTCTCCTAAAGATTAGCTACTTCTTATACTTAGATATCCTAGGTCAATGTCCAATTAACATGAGATAGATTGGAAAATTCTCCTCTACTCTTTAGGCTTTGCAGAACGAAGGTGGGTATCCCTATAACATCATTTACATATAACACCTCTATTCTATGATTCCATTGATAATAGATCATCATACTACAGTGGTAGGACTTTGATGGGCTAAATCATTACTACAACCTTCTATAATATTTACGATTCTTAGTATTTTGGAAAAGGGAATAAAAAGTAAAATAGAGGAAGGTAAAAGATATATTTTTTATTTTATGGTTTGAAGGTTTTATTTTTCTCTAGTTTCAAACTTTGTGAATTTCCTTGACTAGTTCCTAATCCATACAAGGTTAGGAATGAAATAAACTCCTACAACAGATCAACCATGGCTTCTTATAACCTCACTACCTTATAGTGAGAAACCAAAAAAGGGACAACACAATCACACTACTCAGTAATCCATATGAAAATGATAATACCTTCATTGTATCTATGCAAACATAAATGCATCACTCCTTGAATGATAGGAAAACAAAAAAATAGTTCAAATATAAAATGTGTTTGTAGAATATAAATAACCCTTGATTACATTGATTCAAAAGATAAAGTGTAAAATGCTGGAGAGTATGATAGATTGACCTTCAAATTTGAGATAAAATAAAAGTTGTATTGCAGTCATTTGTTGTTATTATAGAGAAAATCTTAAAACATTCCATATCTAAATTAAAATGCATAACCTAATCAACTTGTCTCAATACAAAGATTTACAGAAAACTAGAAGTCAGAATCGTGGAATGAAGAACACTACTCTCAACCCCTTAGGCTAGAGACTAGAAGTATGAAGCCAAATAATAAATAAAAAAATTCCTTTATAGTGTAGGCATAAATCAAAATTGACTTCAAACCATAACCCTAACTCAATTAGAGTTATAGAAAGGATAAGCTCCAATTACATTTCAAACATCTGGAATTCCCCCCAAAATATGAGTTGCAACACTAGGTGCAATGGCCTTCTGACATATAAGAAAGACACCCCATAATGTCTCTCATGAGTGAAGAAATGGAACTCCTAGGAAAGCCACAACCAAATCTGGACAAGCAAGAGATCTCTGGTAGATCATGTCACTCTAGATCGTCCACACCTTTATCATCAACCAATGTAAGAAATTAAGGAAGTTACAGTAATTTATTTTTCCATTTATGTCAACCCATAGATATTTCTTGTGATCAAACCTTGCTCCACCTCCTAGCCATTGCAAGATCAAATCTTTGAATATTGGTCATCAATCCACCTTATTCACACCAAGATCCAATGTCCATCATTCATTACCTCAAAGTTTAAAACTTGACCTTCAGATTAAAAACCTTTTGAATTTGGGTGATCAAACCATAACCAAAAACCTAAGTATTGGGCCCCAACATGATAAAAACCTTGGGGTTTCCATGTGTCATCATCCTATTATCCAGCATGAGTTTTTTGGTACATCATCAATGGTTGCAGGCTGGTGGGGAATGACCCAGATCAAAACTGTAGCCTTCAACTTATTCACCTTATAAGTATCCAATCCTACACCCATATGCTTAACTTTATTTACTAATGAGTGACCAAGAATCAAACATCTCAGTACCTTGACCATGTGCAATATAATCCCTTTAGTAGCTCACCCTTTATCACCTTCATAATCACTAGAAATATCTTAATGAAATATTTATTTGTTGTAAAGTCCATTTGAACATTGTAGATTGTGCCACATGGAAGCTGCCCATTACCCTCATAGGGAATCTGAATCTTCATGTGGTCCCCCCATGGGCTAGCGAGGAATGACCCAAATTTGATCAACACATTGCACATGAGCTATTGGATCCTTAGGCCCTTCACCACTTCCTTCCTTTGAATTCTATAGGGCCCACCAATGGGTGGACACTTGTCACACACCCATTGCTCCACATACCGGCTTTTCAGTGATTATTTTAAAAGTGTGGGCTGGTGGGAAATCAATAGAAAGTAATTTGTGGGGAAAATTTGACCATAACTAAGGGTTTTAATAATCACGTACACACAATGTTGCCTTTAAAAAGTGGTCATTCTCTAGGTAATAAATATTTGGGGCATAACAGTGACCAAGGCATAACTAATGAACTTGTTTAAATATTTGAAAAGGGGTAGCGACTAGAAGGACAAGGATAATGGGGCCAATTGGAACATGACTTCAATTGACATAAGTTATAACCTAAATGATTGATAAATGGGATAAAAATGTCAATGAATGAAAAGAAGAAAAGACTAAGGAATGGAACAATTAGGGTCTTAGGAGGGTTTAATCCCTACTATTTAGATTTATAACCCTACCTCAAATATAATTGAGGAATTTTAAAACCTCACATACCTTAGCATTTCAAAATGATCATGGATTTTTTAGGTTCCACCATACCCAATATTTGAAAGATGTAGACTTAATCAAATCTTTGAAATGCTTTCTCAAAAATCAAAGTTGAGAAGAAGAGAAGTAGAAGATCGAATGAATGATTCCAAAAATTTGAAGAGTGAGGTTAGGGACGGAGAATTAGAAGGAATTATAAGTGGTGAGAAGAAAATATGGAAGGAGATAAGGAAGAAATCTGACACTCAAAAGTTCAAAAACTTGGGACAAGAAAATATCAAAAAGACCTAATTAGGCTTCAAAGATTGGAGTGAAGGATTAACATCATCAAAAGGAAGTGATAAGTTTTAAAAGTTAGGGTTGATGGATAAAACCAAAAACACTTAGGAAAAATATGGGAAAATAAAGTGAAAGA
>VDFB02162598.1:0-25503 GCA_007258455.2 Sequoia sempervirens
AATGGAAGAACTTATGCAAATTGAGAAAAATCAGACTTGAGAACTGGTTCCTAGATTGGCAAACAAGAACATAATTGGAACTAAGTGGGTATTTAGAAACAAAATGATTGAGAGTGGAGAAGTAGTAAGAAGCAAGGAAAGTATTGTGTGTAAGGGTTACTCACAAGTGGAAAGAATAGAATTTGAGGAAACATTTACTTTGATGGCTAGGATGGAAGCAATCAAAATATTTTTGGCATTTTTAGCATACAAGGACTTTAAAGTTTATTAGATGGATGTGAAGTTTTCTTTTCTAAATGGTGAATTGGAAGAAGAGGTTTACATGGAATAATTAGAAATATTTCAGTTATCAACAAAATGAATATGGTTTACAAATTGAAAAAGGCATTGTATGAATTAAAGTTGATGCAGGGGCATCCATACTGACTTGCAATCCTGTGTCAACAAAAAGATTAAATTTTTTATTCATGAAATTTTGGATTTTTGAAGTGGATTAAGTTTTGGTTTGAATTATATGGTGAGGATGGATAAGTATTTATCTACAATTAAATTAATTTTTCAATTAAATTCATGTGCAACTTTGACAAGTTGACTAGTGGGATTTAAAACAAAAAAAGCGAAATAAAGCATTAAAATTGCAAATTGTTTGGAAAAACCTAAGATGGGCATTGAAATGGGATAATGGATGTTTTAAAGCACAATAATCATTTCCCTAAAAATTAGGGACTGGAGGTGGACGCCCATGACTTGATTTTTTCTTTTTTTTTTTTACTTTTTCTAAAATTGCAAGTGGAGAATTAAAGCAACAACTCCTATCTTTGTCCAGGCAGTTTTAAATGGATTTTATTGTGCATTAATTATTTTTGAGAAGTTTGAATTTGAAGTCACAAAGAAGATGACCTACTTGGGAAGATAGGGCAGAAAATTAATTTTTGATTAATTCTATGAGGAAGTGGTGGAGAATCTGGAGAATGGGGAAAGCAAGAAAATAATTTTTTTAAAGGAAAATTTGTGGGGGGAGTTTTTTTCAAGGGGATTTGGTGGAGAGACTCAAGAAATGCATGGATATTCTATAGGAAGGGTTTTTTGAGTGTGTTTTCAGGTTGAAGGCATGAAAGTGAAGCTACAACAATTTTCTTCCATTGGTAGTTGTTGATTGCAAGTTTGCAATCCATTGTTTTGTGTGTTATTGTAGGAGAGGGGTTTGAAGATTGTATGAGTAGATTTATTTTTCTATTGTTGATATTATTTTTCTATTGTTTGTGAGTTTAAATGGGCCATGTTGTATCCCTTGAATCCATCATGGACTGATGTAAACATTGGAGATCATTTTGTAATAAAAAGTTGTAAACTGATTGCAAGTTGAAAATCTGATTTTGCATATATTGCAACAGTGTTTGAATGAAAGTTTAATGTTTATTCTATGTTAAAGAATGGTTTTTATGTTGTGATGGTTTGATTTTTTTCTCTACTTCATCCAAAGCAAGCTTCCAGAGCTTGGTATGCAAGATTGGATAGATATTTGATAAAACACGAATTCAATAAAGGTGCCACAGATAGTAATCTTTACTTCAAAATTGAGGAAGACAAAATATTGATAGTGGTTGTATATGTGGATGAAATTATCTTTGAAGTCAATGAAGATATGTGTAAGAAACTTGCAGAAGAGATATAGAAAGAGTTTGAGATGTCAATGTTTGGGGAGATGAATTTCTTCCTTGGGCTACAAATCAATCAAATAGATAAAGACATTTTCATTTCAAAGTCAAAGAATGTCAAAGAGATGTTGAAGAAGTTTGGAATGGATGAATCTAGACCCGTATGCACTCCTATGGTGATTGGCTACAAATTGAGAAAGGATGATGAATTTCCTAAGGCTGATCAAAGCAAGTATAGATCTATGATTGGTGGACTGTTATATCTAATTGTTACTAGACCATATATCATGCATGCGGTTTGTCTTGTGGGTAGATTTCATGAAGATCCTAAAGAGACACATGCTGCAACAGTGAAGATGATATTCAAATATTTAAAAGAAACTCCAGATTATGGCTTATGGTATCCTAAGGATACTAATTTCACATTAAATTCTTACACAGATGCAGATTGGGCTAGTTGTATGATGACATAAAAAGTACAAGTGGTGGTGCATTCTTTCTTGGATGTAGATTGGTGTCATGGTTAAGTAAGAAACAATATTTTGTTTCTTTATATACTGCAGAGGATGAGTGTATTGCAACAACATCTTGCTGCACACAAGTATTATGGATGAGATAGACATTGAAGGATATCAAAGTAGTGTATGATGAGCCTATCTCTATCTTTTATGATAATACAAGTGTAATTAACATTTCAAAGAATCTAGTGATGCATTTCAAGGGAAAAGCATATATAAATTAGGTATCACTTCCTAAGAGAGAAGGTTATGGAGAATGAGGTGAAGCTTGAATATATACCTACAAAGGATCAGATTGTTGACATATTTACTAAGGCTCTTCCTAAGGATACTTTTGAGTATCTTCAGGAGAAATTGGGGGTTATTTCCCCTCCTTTGAACTAGATGCATATGGACATGCATTAGTCTAGTGGATATATGGGTTCATTTCCTATCTAGACTGATGTTGGTGGCTAACTCTCAGGGGGAGTAGGTAGTGTCATTATTGCAGTAAGGAATGTTGTCATTGTATATTGTTGTTGATTTGATTGGGTGTACTCTTAAGGGGGAGTATTAAAAGAAAGTATCTTGGTTTAGTGTCAAAGGGGGAGAACAATGCAATTTTTTTTTATCTTTTTCCATTGATGTTAAAGGGGGAGAAAGAATCACATGAAATTTTTTATCTACACAAGGGGAAATAGAGTGAAATAAAATCATGAGAAAGTGTGTTCAAAGTTGTTGTGTTGTCTTTGATGGTTTTTCACATCATGTGTTTCCATCAACAACAAAAGGGGATATTTTTGCAATTATGAAGGTGTTATCATTGACATCAACTATGTGTTGAGGAAGGCTGTTGCATGGTGAAGATGTTTGAGAAAATTGTAAGTAAGAGGGAAACAAGTTGTTACAGTTTGTGTGCATGTATAGTTGAGATATTGAGGAAGTGTTGTGAGTACATGGAGTTATATTTATGTTGCAGTGTTTGGAGATGTGTTGGAATGGTGTAATGTGCTGAGATGGTGTCTCTGGTACTTGGTTTCCAAGTACTTTTAAGAAAAATTGATAAATAGAGAAAATAGTGTTGTGCAAGTGTTCAAAACATGCTTCGAGATGTGCTCCATGTTTCTTCTATGTTGATTCTATGCCTGTGTGTATCTAATATGTTGTTCAATGTTTTTAGTAGTTGCTATATCCATAGTTTGGGTTTCTAGATTGTTGTGTAGAGTGAGATGTGTTCACTAGTATGTGAACTAGGTTTTCAGTGGTGTTTTCAGTGGTTTGGGAGAAATGTATTTTCTCTGAATTTCTCTTCAATTTGGCTTCAGGTTGTGAAAATATAAGAAGTTTCTTATAATGTTTATATCTTTCAGAATTCAATTTTTTTCTTGATTTGGTATAGTATAGTGTGTGTTTCATGTGTTAGTGTGTGTATGAGGTTAACTGGATGTTCTAGGTTGAAGTATTTCTATGATACGAGTTTGGATGAGTTCTTTGTTGGATATTAGGTGGTTCATGGATTGTTCTAGATCATGTAAAAGATATTTGTGTGGTTCATGTGTCATCTTGATTAAATGGGAAGTGTGTACTTAATATTTTTATAGTGTTTAGCACGAGTAACGATCGACCTAGTGTTAACACTACATGCGAAGCTTGTGAAAGCATGTTGAGGTGTATTAGGACAAATTTGGGTCCTAACTAAGAATTTATATGGGTCACCTTCATCCTATCCATTGCGGGAATGTTTGGGTGACAACCTAATTTGAAATTGTAAATGTAAAGGTTGTGTTTCTGACCTTGGAGAAAGTTTTCAAGGTTGAGGATGATATAAATAAGAGTGGTGTTGTTGGAAGATCTCAAGATAGATGCAAGATACATGTGAGTGATGAATGTGATGTGAAAATCACAAAAGTATAGATGCGAATTTGAGCAGAGAAGTGTGAACTTCAAAGTTTTGGACTTTTGAAAGCAGTGAGTTGAAGGCGTCCACAATCTTTCAAACAAGGTTGCAAGAATGTTGGAGTAATTGTAGTGGATTCCTTGTTGCATTGAAATTTTTTTCTCTATGTAACATTTCTCTTCTATCTTCTTTTCTTTCTGTGGTTGTGAGCCGGATTGGATAGTGTGTCCTATTCTAGTAGTGAGCCCTTATACTGGTTTTGCAGTTACTTATATTATGATCTAATCCTCACCGTGGTTTTTCTCTCATTGGGTTTTCCATGCAAATCTAGTGTTCTCTTGTGTATGGTTTTGTTTCAATTTTTGTTATCTGCATTTCATGATTGACCACTTTAACAAAATAAGGGTTTAATGAATGTTTGTAGATCTAGTTACCATTGAGGGTTTTTGATGTTTTAAGTTGATACAACTGATTCACCCCCCCCTCAGTTGTCTTGTTCATTCAACAAGAAATTTGATCATCTTCATTATAGCTTATGGTATGAAAGCATTGATATTGGCAAAGATTTACAACAACTCTTTTGTCTTGATGAAAAGTACCATGAAATTGGGAAAAAGGAAAAAAGTACAACTTATAGAAAATGACACTTATATCTTTTCACTCAATTTTTTCTTCACATAATAATATGAAACCCAAATATTTTATTGAGACATCTATTTTCAAGAACAAAGGGTTGTCTTCTATCCAAGAGAACTACAATTTGTTAGTTAATATAACAACAATTTTCTCATTTTGTATTTATTTTATATTCATTTTTTTCTCTTAACGTTGGCATTTATAATGAGATGAACCAATATGGAATTGATAGCACATATTGGAGAAGTTTGTTTGACATGATTAGGATGGATATACAATTAGCAACTTCTTTTTGTATCAAAATAGTGCAGTATAAGCATGGTGAAGCTGCTTCATTGTTAATTATACATGCAAAAGATCACCAAAAAAGTATGTTGGAGGTTAGTGGTGATAGGATAAATGAAAAATGGAAGATTATAGGTCAAAATTTCAGACTTAGTGTTGTCATCATTCAAGTTAACCACCACACAATTTAATTTGTATGCATACAAGTGGTTTGATAAGTACTTTTAACCAAGGGATGGAGAATTTTTTAATTGGTGACTATTAGGAAGGAATTTTTAGCCTTTACAAGTGTTTTTAGTCATTACAATGTTCACATTTCTTGTTCTTTCAAGGAGGTTTCAATTTTAAAAATTTTAAGTTGTTGATTTTAATAAAATCAAGCTATAAGTTGTTATTTATAGATTTGAACAACTAATATATTGATAATTTTGAGGTCACTAAATCATTGGAAAATGTTGATAAAATGGTTTCAACTAAAGTGAATGAATACTTTAGCCAACATAACTTTGATTTGGGGGAAAACCTAGGTGATTCACAACTTTCATAACTTATTTTCAACTTGCACACAAGTTGATTTATGTCTTTTCTTGGAAGGAAGAGATAACATCATTTATGGATATCATCTTGGGAAGGTATGTGTTGTGGATTACACACACTTTATGATCAAATAATTTTCTAAGCTACCAAAAATCATTGTTGTCAATGGAATTGAAAGATACAATTGTTGGCCCAAATTGTCTAACCTATCAAGCATGAGTATTCGACTTGATAGTTGCATACATTTTTCAAATCTTGGGAAGAAGTCATCATTCATATTCAAGTCAAAGAGGAACCTTTGATAAAATGTTTTCTTCATGTTTCTAGTTTCAAGTTGGAAAGCTTGCACTTATGGTATTGTGAGATTTGCATCTTTTTGCTTTCAACCCATATGAGGAAAAATTGTCTTTCTAAAAGGTGATTTTTTTAAAAGGGTATATATGAATATTGTCAACAATAGTCTTCATAGAGATCTTTGGTAAGAAATACATCATTTGGAAAGAGAAGGATCCAAACTATATGAGTATCACATAATGGTTCATCACATTGCTACAATGAAATTGGAACTTCAAAGTTTGCACTTAGCTACCAAATCAAGATGCATTTTGGTTAGAGAGATACAATGAAGTTTGGGAAAATTTTGATGAGATATATGTGGAACTTTGATGCTTGCATAATGAATCAATCAATTGAAATCGATGATTGAGTCAGCATTACTTGAGGAAAAGAATTTTTTGGGAGGGAAGGCTTGTAATGTCCCCTTTTCTAATCCATTCCAACATTCTTGGAAACTCTAAATTTCTGAGTTTCAAGTTTTTTAAAAGGAAATTCTAACAATGGAAAGTTCTTGGAGCCAAGACATGCATAATGGTACTTTTGTGTGCAAACATTCTAGGAGAAATCCACACCTCTTGGAGAAGTCTATCATCTTGGGAGAACATCAAATTTTATATAGAATGATATCCTATTCATTTAAGATATTGGTGGTGTGATAAGAATTCATATTTTAAACTATTTTAACATCTTTTGTAACTTTGGTGATTGTCCAAAAAATAAAAAATTATTGAATGGCTAAATATTAAAGTTGTCAAAAAAAGAAATGATAATTATATTTAATTATTTAAAAATGTGTTTCAAGTGTGCAAATAAAGTGTCGCTAGGCTCAAGGTGTTGAAAAGTGGTCATAAGGACACTTTATATTGTTCTATAAAGGAAATTTGATTTTTCAAGAAAAGGCACAAAAAATAATTGTTTTTTTAAGTAATGAAAAAGAAAAAATGTTTTTTTTAAATGCAACAAAAAAGCAAAAAGTGTTTTGAAAAAAAAAGCACAATTTTTTTTTCTTCCTAAAATAGCTCTAAATAGGTTATAAAAGTAGGTTGAGTCTTGAGAAGAAGGGTTACTGATTGAGTGATTTCATCCAAAAATCACCATTATGTTGAATGCTGAGTTTTTCCAATTTGTTAGTGATAGTGGAATCTTTTTATGTGTTCTAAGAGATTTTGGTACCCAATTTTTTTGATGTTTGTTCTCCTAGTTTTTTCTTGAATTTAAGAGTGATTTTGGAATTTTGAGAGGGTTGTACTTCTTTATTTCATGCTATGTTGTTTTACTGCAATAGTAATTAGAGTCATTTCAAAGAGATTTTTCTTTACATATTGGGTTGTACAATAGTGTTGTTAAATACAATTAAATGGTGGTTATAAAGTGATTTGGGGTATTAATTATGGTGGATTGAAGGCATTTTGTAGACCCAAATAGTCTTATATGATAGTTTTGAGTAATGTTCAATGAGTTTGGAGGTCTACAATCAACATTCTATATCATTCTTTAACCCTCATTGGTAGTTCACTTTAGTTTATTGAGTCCACATGAATGATATAACATCAACCTATGGTTTTATGGACTAACTTATGTATATGAAACAATTTTTTCATTATTTTGAATAACATTATTAGTGTATGTGACTAGTTTCTCTTATCAATACCATTCTTAGTTATTGTAACTTTGGATGGTAGTACTACCATTATTAGTGTATGTGACTAGTTTCTCTTATGAATAACATTATTAGTGTATGTTCATGCTCCATATTATTGTAACTTTGGATGGTAGTACTACCAAAGAGTCATGCATTTTATGTTCAATATATTGCAAAACCAAATGGTATTCATCATTCCATTCATTTATCATTGAAGGTCTTGGTAAGTTCATCACTAACCCCTTTGCATTTCAAGCCTATTTTGAAATTTATTGGATTTGCATGTAATCAACCATTTTGGCTTGATCAAATTCTATTATAATTTACCAATAGCTCTACATTATTTATGCATAACTTTTTATAGAAGAGGTGTTGATTTGGGTCAAATTTTCCACTTGCATGCTTTGATAAACTTGTCACCTTTACATTTTAGTAATGCATACATATAGATAGAGTGTATTATCCAAACATTGTATCCTCTCACCTTGTCCGCATTGAGAACTTGGTGATCAAAAAATGCTTGGAGTTGTATTCGTATTTTTATATTCAAAAAATAGAAAATTGGTGTGGGGTTATTAAATTATATTGTATCCTCTAACTAGAATATAATTATTCTCGCATTGTTTTGATCATATCCATATTGGTTCTTTTTTAACAATAGGGTGATCCCACAATACTATGTCTCATTTTTTGCCCTAGATGGACATTTACATCAATATTTTTAATTGAATCTTAATCTTCTGAGACCTATAGCAGCTAAACCATTAAGAATTTGAAGATGATGTGAACTATAATTTGTGGCAATTTTGTGTAGATTCTAAATATTTTTTATTATTTTTTATTTTAATTAAATCATGAATCTTTCAATATCTCCTTTATTAACTAGTTTTAAATGAAAACCAACATTTTTAGAAAGTAACATTTGTGTCATCCAACATAACTTTTTTCTATAAAGGATAAAATTATAATTTTTGAAATATAGATTCTCAACATCAATACGAAGGGAAAGATATTTTTTCATAATTTTTGGTTACATTTTTTTTAATTAATTTATGAAGTCACCGTAACTATAATCTGGACATACATGTGTGTCATCCAACATAACTTGTGTTTACATCGAAATCCTTTTTTTTTTGGTGAAACAAAAACATCAATATGAAGGGAAAGGATATTTTTGAATTTTTTTACAATGTTTTACTATTTTTCAACCTCTGCAAAACGAAGAGCTTGATGTTCAAAGAAAAACCAATTTTCAGTGAAAATTAAAAATTAAATACTATAATGGTGTGAATTTGCACCCCCTTGCAAATTCCCATTTACGCTACCTCCTACCTTAAAAAATTAAGTTTGAGAATGCAATCTATATTTCCGCCACCTTCCTTGTTCACTTGGAAGTTGTTTTATGTATCATTGGGGGATATACTATTGAGGATGCTAATGCAACACATTGTCATCTTGACAGGATTCCCACCTCTGGAATCTGTAGAGGCATTGTACTCCTCCATTGGATGTGAAGTGTAGCATCTCCTGCCCTTTGGAACAACTTCAAACGAATCCTTTGCCTCCATTTTCACCTTTAAAATTCCTATCTCATTCATTCTTTCATACTTCTTGATCATATTCACACTTTGGGAAACTATATTCACTCACTTTTAGCTCCTTCAAGCTTTACCATCTCCATTGAAGCTATAGGTTACTACTTTGTTGGTTCACTCTCTTCGTTGTTGCAACAATGTTGGTATTTGAAATCTTGTGAGCTCACTCCTTCCTCTGTTTTCCTTGAGTGCACTTAGTTGAGAAGGTGATATCCTTATGTTTCCTATTCTCTTTACATTATCATATAAATGTTGTAGCATATTGTGTTTTCTTATTGCTTGGTATCATTATTTCTACATACTCTCCTTTATCACATTTCTCCAATTGTTGCTATCTAGTTGTCCATGGAGGTGGAAACACCAAAGTAGGGTACTAACTGAGGAAATCCTCTAAACACAACCTCAACATTTTCTCATTCTTGTTTGTGCAGGTTCTTCGTTGAGTGAAGATCATAAAGACATCAACTTGTGGGTAGGAAGGCGTGCTTTCCTCAACCCTCGTCATTTCATAATTAGATTTAGTCTTAGTTCTCTTCTCAATATTTTGTCATTTAGTTACTCTATGTTTTTGTTATTCCATCAAATTGCATCTATTAGGTCATTAGTAGGTTTTCCTTAGCTTTTAACTGTGAAAAATAGAAAAAATGAGGTAGAGTTCACTAAACATAGGGTTTTATTCTAAATTTGGGGTATTTCACCGAACTTACTATAAATAGAAAGGTCAAAATAGAGTGAATGAACCCACCTATTCTTCTATTTCATTCAAGAAATGAGATCCCTCAAGTCAAAATCCACTTTCAACCCTTAGGTGAGTGAATTCTTTGAGGAATCTTGCAATTTCCCTTTTATGCAAGGATGAAGGTCTAAGTTAAACAACACTTTTGGGAGAAAGATTAAAACCATCAAATAAACTCCAAATTACAAGCTATAAATTGCATTTAGAGGCTTAAACATAATATTGGTGGAACCTACAAACTTCAGGGAGATTTTGGAAGGGATAAATGTTGTGTTCCTTTTGTAAAAAGTGTTTTTTCATGGCTCACTGAGGACTCATTCTCCCTATGGTGAATGGGTCCTGGCTAGGTTTCCATAAAATTTGTTTCTGGATTTTGTTCTCCTATGTCTACACTCCTAGATTCATGAATCCTGCAGTCAAAAAGCCAGAAATAAATTATGTAGATCAGTTCCCATGAAATTACAAGAATGATGACAACTCTGACAACTTTGCAATTTTCTTCAAATTTTCTCTCCAAAGGATCTTCAACCTAAAATATGCACACACACATCAAGAGAGAATTTTTTTTTTTTGTTAGGTGAATGGGGGTTCACCTTTTTGGTAAGTAAACCTTGTAATGAATAAAATAATGAAAGGAATGATGAATGAAGAACTCTATGTCACAACTCAACAAACCCTTGGATGAACCTTTGGTAATGGAGGTCTACAACTTGCATGAAATAGCTTCAATGGATGTGGATCTTGACTTTGAATCTTTTCTTGAAATGATACTTTGAATGCTTGATTCAATCATGAAACCTACAACAACATATTAGCTCCAAAATATGCATGAATCCACATAATTTTGAAATGATGAATGGATCTTGATTTTTGCAACAAATGATGAAGAAATCTACCCTTGAATGCTCTTGAAATCACTCTTGATCATAAACCTTGCTCTAGGATTTGAACACTTGAAAATCTTAGATGAAACATAGTGAAATGACCCCTACATATCTTAACATTAATTCCAAAAATTCAAATATCACAAGTCGACATTGAATTGAATATTTTAAATCATTAAATACCACCAAAAACATATTTTAAAGGGGGGTCCTAGGTCTAAGTGAGGACCCATTCGCCATATGGTGAATGGATCCTAGGCCACTTACCTAGGACACACATTGCTCTATGTTAAATTAGTGTCCTAGGTCTAAGTGAGGACCCATTCGCCATATGGAGAATGGGTCCTAGGTCACTTATCTAGGACACACACCTTCCAAAGTTAAGTGTTGTGTAATGAAATTTATTAATGTCGGGTTTTATCCCTCAAAAATTACATTTAATTAGGCTTGGACTTGAATTAAAGGGGCCAATTAAGGAAAATCAACGTCAATTAATTAATAAATCCATAGACTGATGTGAAAGTGTAAAGGTACACCTTACAACATCAAAAATAAGACACAGTTAAGTCCATTTTATTAAAAAGGGCCCTAAACTTAATGTGAATATGAAAAACATATTATAATACTAAATTAAGGAAACATTAGGCTCATTTTATTATTAATTATTCCCCAAATTAAATGTGAAAAGGGATACTTTTTCCTACACTACAGACTATATCTTATGCTTTCTATGTGTATGGACACCATCACCTTGCTAAGACACTAGCGTGCCATGCTGGCGTTTGTGTCCCACACTATAGTCCCCTGGCAATGAGTTGTTTGAGTTGTAGTCCAAACTTTGGAAACTTGCTCACTTGATGTCCTGAAACATTAAGGCTTGTAAAAGGATAGCAGTGACCTGGTTTCTCTTCCTTTTAGCCTTTAAACTTTAAACTCTCGTGAAATATTATGTTAGCTTGAGGTAGATCAAGGCAGCCTATTGTTCTAGACCCTCTCGTGACTTGAGGTCCTAAGCAATCGGTCCCCCTCTACATTTTGGTGAGCCTGACATGAAATATTTTGGTTCCATTTTGTAGTGTTGAAGGAATCTTCTCTCATGTTATAGGAGTGTTTTAGGTGTGTGTATTGCAGGGCGCATAGCCTTGCAAACCAACCTACGATCCCTAGCAGCATAGTCAAAAGGGTCCTTAAATATTGTGAGGCGAAATCTAGATAGGTCATTGTCTGATTTTCAAACCTTTAGAGTATCCCAAGGAAGCCCTTTTTGGAGTATGT
The DNA here is from genome assembly GCA_007258455.2 of Sequoia sempervirens. Classification (NCBI taxonomy): domain Eukaryota; kingdom Viridiplantae; phylum Streptophyta; class Pinopsida; order Cupressales; family Cupressaceae; genus Sequoia; species Sequoia sempervirens. Next base: position 11,979 of record VDFB02162598.1, read on the forward strand.
AAAGATGGACTCTTTTATGCATCTTCCCATTCCTTGTGCGCAACCTACAAAAGGATCACCTACTATAACCTTTACATCGTAGGACTTTCCTATGAATGCGAATAGAGAACCTTCTCCTCTATACATTCATGCTCGTATCAACAAGAACACTATGACTAGCATTCTCATTGATCCTATATGCCAAGTTAATGTTATTATAGAGGATATTTTGATAATAAAATTTATACAGAAGGATGGGTATGATGAATCTAAGAGCACAATAAGTATGCATGATTGGATTTTCATCCCTCGCATTGGTTTTATCACCCTTTCGGTCTTGGTTGGGCCCAGGACTATGAATGCCCTTTTTGATATCATCCTAGAGTCTGACATGTTCAAAGTGAAGCTAGGCATCCCATGGCTAGTTTCCATGAAAAAAATCCCTTTTCTAATCCATAAATGTTTGAAGTTATCTCATGAGGGCTCAGTGCATGTCATGCACAAAATTGGGTATAAACTCCTGGTGTCGTGTGGGGCCTATTCATTAGATCACTTTTGGCCTACCCCTATTGGTCTTCTTCCTCCAAGGATGGACCTATTGTATCACACTTATGTTAAATACAAGAATGGGGGCATAGCATTGAAAGTGACCTATCCTCATTCCCCACACACTATTTCAGTTAAGGCTTTTATGATACTATAACAACATGCTACCTCTTCCTCCTCTCTAAAGGGGAAGGAGAAGCCTGCTCATACCCAAAAGCCTTCCTTTTCTTCTACTCTTCCATCCTATTTTTCCTCTTGCCCTACTACTGTACCTTTGACTTCCACCTCCATGCATCTCATGGGGAGTTTGATGGTGCCTGCTTGGTGGAAGGCCAAGCGTCAGGTGTTCTACCTTCTCGTCCTACTCATGGTGCCTCAGACTATTGTCTGTGGCAAGGGGAAGGGTCCTTGTGGAGTTGCCTCTACATATCGGCTATCATAGCCTCCTACTATTCCTACCCCTAGGGTGGTAAATGGGAAGAGGCCCACCACCGAGGCACTCGAGTCCGCTTCTCCATCAATTATTGTTTTTGTTCTTGTGTCTCTTCCTCCTATTTCTATCTAGGAGTCACTCACTGCACTAGCAATGATTGTGATGGACAATCCCATGGAAAATTAGGATCCTTCTGCTCCTCCTGAAGCCATAGCTTCTAGCTCTCAAATTTGAAGAAATTTCCTTGCGCATGACCATAAGTGTTGGAGAAAGGATCTAGCTATTGAGTAGGCTACCTTGCAAAAGTGAAAGGGGGGCTGACAACTCTTGTTTTGGAATCTCCTATTGTTCCCTCCTCTTTTTCCCCTTCTGCTTCAGTTTCTATCACCTTGATTTTTCTTTTGGCTCCCCCCACAATCGTGGATGACCCTCACACCTAAAAGGGTGCAAATTTTCATCACTCCCTTAGTTGATCATCCTCTCTTAATGTACCTTTTGGACATCTTTCCTTTTCCTAAGCCCATGGACATGTCAAATACTTTGATGGTGTTCATTGCGGTTCTATCATATTCTTCCTCACCTTTCGCTTCTTCTTTGGGGATCTCACATCCTCCGATGAAGCATAAGTTGGAGGATGACCCTACTTCTAATAGGGATCAAAAGAAAGGATCACCCTCTTCAGGAGAGGGTTCTGCTTTGGCTTGCACTACCCTAGTGACGAAGTTTTCCCTAACGTCCCCCAAGTTTGTCACTACCCTCGAGTCTTTTGGTGAGGTTGGTAGTATATATTGAGTGCCTCCTTCTTTTCCTACCCAGTTGACACATGGCACTCCCATTGAGTGCACATTCAACTCGATGGACGATGTCCCGAATTAGTTGGTGATCTTTGCAAGATCAATGACGTTTACCTTACAGGAGTTGAGAAGAAGACCTCAAGGGGCCTCTTCCTTAGCTCTTGTCATAGGAGAGTTGAAGGGTTCTCCCCTTGCTATCTCACACTTGCAGGATCATCCACCCTCTCCCTATAATGATCTAGATTGGGAGAATGAAAACCTCCTAGTTGATGAGGAATAGGAGGGCACCTCTTCTTTACCTATAGATTAGATTTGTGTGTGTGTTGTGTTTCCCTCATGCTTGTTTTATGTGTTCCTAGAGGACCTTTGTTACCCTTGTAGGTGCTTGGATACAAGAGTTTTTTGTGTCATAAAATTCTTCTATTTGTTGCATCATTCTTCTATTTTTTGTTCCTTCATTTTCGATAATTGGAGACGATGCAAAGTGTTAGGGTCATTTAGGCCTCCCTTCCATGTTGACCCAATTTTTTATTTTTTATTTATTTTCACATACCCTTCTTCATGATTTGATATAGTAGGGGATTTATGAAAGTTCATACATATATTATATTATATCTATCTATTTATATCTATGAGCAGTTCTAACCCTGAATTATCAAATCCCCTATCTCTTGATTTCTTCGTCTTTGTTGTTCCTTTTTGTTTTATCTTTCTCTCTTCTTTTCTTGCTTCTTGATGTTGTGGTGCCTATGTGTTGTCCCTTGCATGTGTGAAAAAATTTCCACATCTACATCTCATCATGTACCATGGGCCATGATGTCTCTGCATGTTCTTCCTTTCCTTAGGATGCCACGTGCTCCTTCAGTTCACACACATCATCCTAAGGGGGGTCCTACCTATCCAATTTTCAATAAGGTGTATTCGGTGGCCAATGAATCCCTTGCTGAAAATATTTACATTTTTTAAAAATTGCATCCTTCAAAAAGGATCCCCTTAGCATGACTCTCTTTTGAAAATGAATTTGTAACAAAAAGAACTAAGAATTTTCCTTCGGGGAGGCCATTCTTTTTTTTTCAGATCCCTTGACGAAAGAGAATATTTCAAAAGGATTCCTTGATGCTAGGATCATTTGTGAAAAATGTCATCACTTTTCAAATAGAGCGTCCCTTGAAGTGGGCCCCTCTTTCTTTTGAAGGGTTCCTGAGGGACCCCTTTGAAAGCTTCTCCTTCAATTGTTTGTTCCATGATATGACTATTTGTCTATTTGCATGACTTTTTTCTTGCCTAAATTTTTTTCTACAGATTAACATGTTGCCCTATAGGACTGAGCACTTGTGATGGTCAATCAAACTCTGTGGAGCCTTTCACATATGGTCTCCCTCAAGACCAAGCACCTATGAAGCATTTTCATTTTGCAGGACCAAACACCTATATAACCTTTTGTTCATCTTCTTTCTGCAGGACCGAGCACCTATATTGGGACCAACTCTATAGGACTGAGCACCTGCAGAGCCTTTTGTTCACCTTCTACAAGACCAAGCACCTACAATGCTTTTGTTTGATTCTCCATATGACTGAGTACCTATGGAGCCATCTCTTTCCTATGCTCGAGTTCACCAGATTGTGGTTTGCTTCCTCAATGGTTCGGGTATACATTCCTTACTTTCTCTCTACTTTATCGTGCAGTTGACACTTATGCTCGCTAAAGTGGGAGAAAAATGTAATGGCATGAATTTAGACCCCCTTGAAAATTCCCCATTTATGCTACCTCCTACCTTAGAAAATTAAGTTCGATAATGCAATCCATATTTCTGCCACCTTTCCCTATCCACTTGGAAACTCTTTTACATGTCAGTGGGGGATATTCTATTGGGGACACTAGTGCAACACACAAATTTCTATGTGGCATGTTGTTGTACTAATAGGATTCCCACCTCTAGAATCTACAGAGGCATTACACTCCTCCATTGGGCGTGAAATGTAATGTCTCCTACTCTTTAGACCAACTTCAAATGGATCCTTTGCCTCCATTTTCACCTTTCAAATGCCTATCTCATTCATTCTTTCATACTTCTTGATCATCTTCACACTTTGGGTAACTTTCTTCACTCACTTTTAGCTCCTTCAAGCTCTACCACCTCCATTGAAGCTGCAAGTTACTACTTTTTTGGTTCACTCTCTTCATTGTTGTGACAACATTGGTCTTTAAAAGCTTGTGATCTCACTCCCTCTAGTTTCCTTGAGTGCACTTGGTTGAGAAGGTGATATCCTTCTATTCCTTATTCTCTTTATTGATGTTGTAGCATATTGTGTTTTCTTATTGCTTGGTATATCTAGTTCTACATACTCTCCTTTATCATATTTATTCAATCATTTCTATCTGGCTATTCATGGAGGTGGAAACACCAAAGTGGGGGACTGACTGAGGCATTCCTCTAAACATTGCCCCAAAATTTTCTCGTTCTTGTGTGTGCAGGTTGTTTTTCAAGTGAAGATCTTGAAGACATCAACTTGTGGGTAGGAAGGTGTGCTTTCCTCACCCCTCCTTTTCATTTCGTAATTATATTTAGTCTTAGTTCTCTCCTCTATATTATGCCATTTAGTTGCTTTATGTTTCTATTGTTCCATCAAACTGCATCTATTAGGTTGTTAGTAGGCTTTCTTTAGCTTTTGACTGTATCTTACGCTTTCTATCCGTACGAACACCAACACCCCACTAAGATGCCAATGCACCACACTGACATCTGTGTCCCATGCTGTAGTCCCCTAGTAGTGAGTATTTTGAGTTACAGTCCAGAATCTAGAAACTTGCTCACCTAACTTCTTGAAACATTTAAACTTGTAAAAGGACAAGAATGACCTGGTTGCTCTTCCTTTTAGCCTTTAAACTTTAAACTCTCTTGAAATATTTTGTTAGCTTGAGGTAGATTAGGGAATCCTATTGTTCTAGACCCTCTGGTGACTTGGGGTCCTGAGCAATCAGTCCCCCTCCTCTACAAATACATGATAAGATGAAAAAATATCAAAATAATACTTGTTGGAAAGCTTGTTTCGAGGGCTACAATCTTGCAAAATATCTTGTCAAGTTAAGCTCATTTGAAGGTCCAACCTGGCATTTGAAACTAAAATTTCTAAGGATATTTTGATGTAGATGCGAAAGGTATGATTTTTGACACCTTTGATCAAAGGTCTCCAAAAAACTTTGATCTAAGTCCATTGAGTAAATGCTTTTTTATTTGGTCCTTGACCTTTGATCGAAGGTACAAAATGACATACCTTCGATCAAAATTTCTTTGATTGAAGAGACATTTTTAAAACTTGCATTCATACCTAAAAATTTCCTCTTGCCAAAAGTGAGACATAGTTCCATCATTTCACCCAACACAACAACAATATTATGGAAAGAGGAAAAACAAAGTAACTAGATGGGTTTGAAAAAAAAATATCAGGGAAAAATCGTAGCCCATTTTATTGCATATATTTATACCTTGAAATGTTGTTGTTGGATCACCCTCCCATATAATTACCTATTATTTCTTCATCTTTTATATTGACTTGGTAGGTTGTACTTACATCATATGACTTGTACTTTCCTTTTTTAGTGGCATTGTGCTACACATGTGACTACGTATTCTTTATCTCATATTAGTTATACATTCATTATTGGAAATTGAGAGGTTGTAATTGATGTCAACAAACAATGGGATTTGGACAACTGTAACAATGGAATTTTTGGTGATTGTCTGCTCCGATAATGGAAGTATGTTATTTCGGTATCTTGGTTTGAATTATCCTTTTTTGTAAGATCTACTCAAAAACTAATAATATGTTCTATGTTGATATCAATTGCATTCATTGATATGGTTTCATCTAACTAGGTTGTATGGTTGGAAAGGTATAGTTACCAATAGTTTTGGAAACAATGTCATACTTATACACTAGCTCTGTACATTGGTTTTTTGGTCTGAATTCTATCTCAAAAAAGATATCATTACAGGACTTTGTACATAGACTTGAGACTACAAGATGCATCCTACATTGGAGTTTCATAATGATATGTGAAGGAATTTGGAAGATATGAATGAAAATATTCTGATTTATAGACTACATTGAGTGTTCATATAGTACACTAATGTGGGAGACTTTGTATTTTCTCATATTTTATTATCTTATCATGCGGTGTTGAAGATAAGTAGCTTGATGCAGTCTAAGGGAGAATTCAATATGCTAACAATTTTTTGAGTTACATGTTTGATGGATTACATATATGTTTGGAGTTTTTGGTCTAATATTGGTTTTGCATCACTTTGAGTTTTAATAGATGCACCAATATTGAAGAATAAAACCTTTTTTTCTGACTAAAAATACCCCAATGAGAAACTCCTATAACAAAAACCTTCCTAGGATGTGAATTGATACCCTAGCAAGAAACTCTTGTAACAAAAGCTTTCCTAGGATGTGAATCAATGGGAGATTATTATCCTATGAGTGAAGCATGTCTCCCTCACATAATTAAGTTTCTAAAACCTTTTGAAAACTTTTTTTCACTATCACTTACGGCTACCCATCTAATTTTAGGACATTGAATACCTTTTAGATCTCAACTCACTAAATATCAAATCTGCCAAATGCCTTGACCATCATAAAATTGATAAACTATCTTAGTTTCCTTGGAGATATGCTTTCTACTTCCATATTGCTTGGTTCTTGACTTGTTCTTGGATGAATGCCATGCAATCAATTTAGGACTATGATTTTCCCTATGACTATGAATAATGTTTTCTTCATATGTTGTCCTTTTCCATTCTTTGAGCACCCTGCCTTTTAATATCTTTTTCAAACAATCCTCATACCTTATTCAATAAATTTTAGTGTTGAAAATTTTATGATCTTTGTTGTTTTGTATCATAAAGCTCTATGGTTGCATGCACATATGACTTGACAACCCAACCACTAGACGAAAAATAATTTTAACTCTCCATCCTCCTCTCAAAAACTAAGAAGAGATATGATACAAGGTAAGAAACAACATAATGTTACACATAAAAATGAAAGGCATAGAATAACTAATACAATACACATCTAAAAATTTGAAGTTATAAATTTCTACACAAGACTCTTGCCTCCCAACTGTTCTTGTAATATCTTAATCACCGTCATGGAAAATTTCTATGCTTCGGTGGGCTTTGGAACTTGCTGTTACTTGACAAAAACACAATGCCATTTTTCAAGCATAAATACACTGCACTATTTTATTTTAGATTTGTACCCTTTTATTGTACTATGACAATCCTCAATGGTTAAATTTTTCATTTATCATCAACACTCTTTATCATTTGTCACTTGACTTCCCATCTCAACTTTTTTTTTACTGTCCTGGCATTTTGTGAGGCCTTTATGAGAATAATCATCTCCCCTTGAAGTTTGATAGGAAACAAACAAAAGGAAAGCATTCAAATCTAGAATAAGAGAAATGCATATGATTCTTGTCACAACAAACCCTATGTATGGTTTTCATGATCAATGATAGCATCTCAAGTATTGACATATGATCTGGTTGAGCCTTCTAAAATTTTATTTATTCACGTGTATGACTCAATTTTTTTTTGGATTAGTTTGGAAACCATGTAAGTGCCCCTTCTTTTGGTTGAAAATAATGATCATTAAAAGCCAAACAATATTTCTCATGTTTCCTTTATTCATCATTAATACCCCTTTATGTATAACTATTTCAAAACAATGCCTTCTAAAGCCAATAAATGAAATCAAACAACAAGCCCATGTTACATACCTGCAAAACTTGAGGTTGAATTCAAAGAAATGCCATGAATCCATTCTTTCCTTCCAATATGGTGCTTAAAAAAGTATTGGCCACCATAAGCACCTAGAAAAGCTCCTTGAGAAAACAAATACCAAACCCGAACCCTAAACTTGATGTGTAGAAGGAGAGAAAGATAAAAAAAAAATTGGCGCTGAAAAATAGTAATTTGTCTATTTCTCTCCTCTTTGATGTCTAAGGATAAAACTATTACCCAAACATGTTAGTGCACTCCAAAGATTCTAGGTTGAAATTTTTTCTTTTTCCCTTAACAAAACTTGTTAAAAGTTTTCTTATAGCTAATATTTTGACTAGGTTGAGGCAAAAGTATTAACACAACTATCTCTAAAGCATATACAATCTTCAACACACATTTGACATTAATGACAACCAGTCTTATCAAGATGCAACAAAAATTTCGGTGCAATAATTTTTAAATGAGGTAGAATTCCACACTCTTTGCAATGGTATAGGTGGTTTCTAGTTTGGATTTCTTATTTTTTCCATAAATTAGTTTTCTCGATGTTGTTGTGCAACCCTCATTTTGGAGACTTTGATGGACCATGTCTTCTACATCTCGACTCCTTTTTGGGTGTCATTTTTTGAAAGTGCATGTTTTTTCATGTACTTCATCATGGGGCTATCATTTTCCTCTTTTTCTATTAGAGAATTGTATTTTTAGCATGTGGTCCTTTTTGGTCATTATGGGCTTCCATTGTATGCACTTCTAATTATGTAAATATATGAAATAAAGTGCCTTTGTATTACACATGATTATTGGGATCTTTCACATCTTCTTGTGACTTATTATATTCACACTATGATATAAAGTGTCATGGGGGCTTGATGTTTTCCTTTGTTTCACCATCACACCTTTGTCAAGTGAGTTTCCCTTCCAAAACAACAATGAATCATAATGATTCTTGGTGTGTGCCTTTTGTTTACACACCCTTTATATTTTTTGGTACTTTCATGTTTACACATTTGTATATTCTTGGTTCTTCTTTGTGCACTTCATTTTGGCACATAGTTTTAGTGCATCTATCATGGATCTCCCTTATCAACATTATGGGGGGTTTCTATTGTTGGTGCTAGTGCTTCCTTGGTTCCACATTTAAATTATCTATGTATCTAGTATTTTTTCCTATGTACTAGGTAGATGATTGTACATCAGTGGTTGGTTACCCCTGTATTTTAGTGAGATGGAGCATTTACCATATGGGCACTCTTGCATTCCTATTTTTGGAGGTGACCTTCCTTTTTCACTTGATTAGAGTTCATTAGACTTTTGGTACCTGTGCTATTTGTATCATCAAGTTCAAGATGTTTTTCCTTTATTTTCCATTTGATTCAAGTAGTGTCATTGGGGAACTCATGCATATTCTTGTCTTCTTGATCCTAATCATCATCTATTTCAGCGAAGGTTCTTCTTTTATCACTATAGCAATCATTCTTCAATAGTGTTTCTAGTTTCCTCATGCCTCAATGGTTATCTTCATGTTCATTCTTTATTCCTATTCTTTTGGGACTTTGTTTTGGATACTTCTCATTCCTTCACTCTTTTTTGGAGGCTTCTTCAATCCTTCACTTATATTTCTCTCTTTTGGAGAGGAGTTTTCTCAAACTAGGTTTTCTCCTTTTCTCTGGTTATGAGAGATTTGATTATTTGTACATGGTTACCTCACCAAGCCCTATTTTTTAGGACCCATCATGCATTTAGCTTTAGAGGCTTGAGCTTCTCCCTAAGTTTCACTTAAGGGGGGGTGTTAGAGTAAAAGGTATTTCCTAATTAATTATTTATTTAATTATTAGGTTCATTTTCCTCTAATTACTTAAGCTTACTTAGGTCGTGTTATTTTTATGTCTCATGTCATAGGATGAGGACACATGCCATGTTATTTATTTAATTATTAGGTTCATTTTCCTCTAATTACTTAAGCTTACTTAGGTCATGTTATTTTTATGTCTCATGTCATAGGATGAGGACACATGCCATGTTATTTATTTAATTATTAGGTTCATTTTCCTCTAATTACTTAAGCTTACTTAGGTCATGTTATTTTTATGTCTCACGTCATAGGATGAGGACACATGCCATGTTATTTATTTAATTATTAGGTTCATTTTCCTCTAATTACTTAAGCTTACTTAGGTCATGTTATTTTTATGTCTCATGTCATAGGATGAGGACACATGCCATGATATTTTTATCCTCACATAGGGTTTCTAGGTTGATTATCCTTTTATAAGGATTATCTATTGTATAATCATTAAGATGCACATTCATAATGATTCATGCTCTTTTGGATCAATATCTCTTCGCCTTCATAGATTTGCTAGTGTGAATGAAGCATGTAAACATGAGCATTGGGTTGAAGCAATGAAAGAAGAGCTAAAATAGATTGAAAAGAATGAAACATGGATTCTTGTTCCCAAACCTAAGGATAAGAATGTCATTGGAACTAAATAGGTCTTTAGAAACAAATTGAATGAGCAAGGTGAAGTGATTAGAATTAAAGCAAGACTGGTATGTAAAGGATATTCACAAATGGAAGGAATTGATTTTGAAGAGACCTTTGCCCCTGTTGATAGAATTGAAGCTGTAAGATTATTTCTTGCCTTTGCTACTCACAAGAACTACAAAGTTTATCAGATGGATATCAAATCAGCTTTTCTAAATGGTGAATTGGAAGAAGTGTATGTTGAGCAACTTGATGGATTCCATTTGACTGATAAAGAAGATATGGTGTGTCGGTTGAAGAAAGCATTATATGGACTCAAGCAAGCCCCTGGAGCATGGTATGCAAGATTGGATAAGTATTTGCTGAAAATTGGATTCAAAAAAGGTACTGCTGATAGTAATCTATATTTCAAGAATGATGATAAAGATATGATTGTTGAATTCTTTGTTGATGATATCATTTTTGGAGGAGATGATGGTTTGTGCATGAAGTTTGCTAATGAGATGCAAAATGAATTTGAGATGTCGATGATTGGTGAGATGAATTATTTTTGGGATTGCAAATTACTCAGTTACATAAAAGAATTTTTATATCTTAGTCCAAGTATGTGAAGAAATTTTTGAAAAAGTTTGGTATGGAAGGTAAAAAGCCAGTTGGTACACCCATGGTGACTGGATGCAAGTTGACAATAGAAGACGATTCTCTGAAAGTAAATCAAACAAGATATAGATCAATGATTGGTGGATTGCTATACTTAACTCAAACTAGGCTTGATATCATGAATGTTGTATGTATTGTTACAAGATTTCAAGCTGATCTAAAGGAATCTCATGTGGCTGATGTGAAGAGAATTTTTAGATATTTGAAGGGAATTGTTGACCTTGGCCTATGGTATCCTAAAGATGATGATCTTACTTTGAGTGCCTTTATTGATGCTGATTGGGAAAGAGATGTGAATGATAGAAAAAGTACTAGTAGTGGAGCATTTCTCTTAGGTAAGAAGCTAATTTCATGGTTAAGCAAGAAGCAAAATGCCATTTCCTTGTCTACTACAGAGGCCAAATACATTGTTGCTGCTAACAATTGTACTGAAGTCCTGTGGATGAAATAAATGTTGAAGGATATTAGAGTTGTATATGATGAGCCTATTGCTATATTCTGTGATAATTCAAGTGTTATTAACATTTCTAAGAATTCAGTGTTGCATTAAAAAATAAAGCATATATCTATCAAGTTTCACTTTTTGAGGGAGAAAGTAAGTGAAAAGGAAGTCGGATTGGAGTATGTTCCTACTAAGGAGCAGATTGCATATATCTTTACCAAGCCATTTCCTAAGGATACTTTTGAGTATCTCAGAGGGAAGTTAGGCGTGATTACCCCTCATAATCAGAACTAAGGATGCAAAGCAATTGCATCAGTTTGTTCATTTCACAATTATATCTTGTTTTGAATTGATGTTGTGGTGGTTGCTACTCAGAGGGAGTAGTTAGATGGTTTAGATGTTCAAATATGTGGTTCAAAGATTAGAAATTTGTCATTGATGTCAAAGGGGGAGAAGAGTCATGTGAAAAACTAGTGAATATCTGTGGAGAAGAGTTATGTGGGAGAAGAGTTATGTGAAAGTGTTGAGGAGAAAATGAGTCAGATTCTAAGGGGGAGTAAGAGTCAAGAGTTAGTTGTGTTGATGGTGTTTTTCACATCATGTGTTTCCATCAATTCCAAAGGGGGAGATTGTTGGATGTTGTGGTTGTGTTGTTGATATGTGGTTATCATTGATGTCAACACTATTTGCATTAATTCATTTGAAGTTGTATATGTCTAGGATATTGAGAAAATTGTAATAAATCAGTTGCAAGTTGTCAATGATGAAGTGATGTTTAGTATGGTGGTATGTTCTGTACGTTGATGATCAGAGGTTGTGGACTAAAGGGTTTTTTGTTGAGTGTATCTAGTTTATCCACGTTGAGTTTCAAAGATCCGCATAAATATTTGATTGAGTTATGAAGATTTTCATTCTAACAGTTTTTCTATTTTTTCAGTTGGTGTTCCTGATTGAAGATGAGGCTATTTCAGTTATCTTAGTTGTTGCGGATGCTTCTCTATTGGTTTGTGATGCTTATTAGTTGAAGGCATAGTAGAGTGTGAAGAAAAGTGAAGAAGTGTGTAGAAGAGTGAAGTATTGTTCATGCGATTAACTAGAACTATAACCAAGCATTGGTAGATGCTATTTTCTCAGTTCAAATCCCTACGGATGGCTTTAATACGAATCTCTTTGTAAGATAGTGTGTCTTCCTTTGTATTTGAGCAGTGAGCTCTAGGCAATGTGCCTGAATGCATGTGCATTCCCCATGTTTCATCTTCTTATACTTTTAACAGGGTATAATCTTGTGGACTGGCCTCTACCATGGTTTTTTCCCCTAACAAGGTTTCCACATAAAAAATATTGGTGTTATGTGTGTTTCTAATGTGTTGTTAATTTATATTTTCATGGTTAATAATCAAATCTAAGAATAAGGTTAATAAGTTGAATAAGTTTTGAAGTTTTGGGACAACTGATTCACCCTCCCCCTCTCAGTTGTCTTCCCTTGTTTTTCCAACAACTCAATCCATCAAAAAATAATCATAGAATATTGTGTAGCCTTAGGTCATACAATGAATACCAAAAAATCACAAAATATATTTCAAATTGTCTCTCCTATAATTAGGATCAAAACCTCTTCCTTTTTTGGATTCTCAATAGATACCCTTCCATGTAGATATTCGGGGCATTTTTTATTCTTGAGAAATTAAAAAAATAAATTGGAAGAACATATGCTCTTCTATAAAAAAGAGTCTCCCTTTGGAAAATTAAATGGTTGAAAATGGAAAGTAAAGTTGTCTTAATTAAATCACTTCTAAATGCATTCCCCATTTACATGATGTTAGTTTCAAAAATTCTCAAAGAATCAATGTTATTGAAAATTAACTTAGACATTTCTTGTAGTTAGATAATTTGCATAATAAAAAGAAGCTTTCTCTTATTTCATACAAGAAAACATGTACTTAAAAATTGATAGGAGGGACATGCATACAAATTTTGGAAGCACAAAACATAGCACTAGGAGAAAAAAATTCTTGAAGACTATATGCAAATACATATTCAAAATGGAGTAGAATAATGAGACACAAGTATCTATACACAATGAGTAGAAAAACAATCTTTACTTTGGCCAACCCTCTCAAGGGATAAAAAATGTGGAAATTCATTATTTCATGTCATGATTTGATTCTTCCTCATCTCTTCTATCTAATTCATATTGGAGAAAAACAATTGAGAGGACTAATGGAATGGATACAAACCTCTAAGTTTAGAGGCTACTTTAGCAGATTTACAACCTTTGTTAAGTTGGTTGTGGGGTACAAGATTCAAAGATTAATTCATTCTAGACAACTCCTCCTTCCCACCTGAACTAAAATAGAAATTTGTGTATTAACTTCCCACATCCTAGCTTTA
>VDFB02162599.1:0-47797 GCA_007258455.2 Sequoia sempervirens
ACTGATAATCAAGGGGTGCTCAAACTGGCCAAAAATCCAGTCTTCCATGAACGTACCAAGCATGTCGAGCTTCATTGTCATTACATCCGCAAGCTGGTAGAAGACGGATCAGTTCAGCTGCAGTATGTTCCGACAGCGGATCAGACTGCAGACATTCTCACCAAGTCTCTGAGCCCGGATAAATTTGTAAAATTCAGGGGGCAACTTGGTGTTGTTGACGGATTGACCATTAAGGGAGGGTGTTAGAATATATTATTCTTATATTATTAATGGTCAATGTTATGTATTTAATAGATTAGATATTTTCTGTCAATAGGTAGATAATTAATATCTATAGTGCTTTTATGCACTTCTTTATATAATGTAACTTTTTAATGTTAATGTTAAGACTTTTTACCATTTACACTCTCTCCAATTTTGAGTTACATCATGTAGATCTAGAAAAATCATCCAAGAAAATATGGGATAATTTGAATGAATTGTTTGGAGCAAAAACAGTTAGTGCAAAGTTGTCTGTAAAGCTTCAACTATTCAGATTCAAGGTGGATGATGGAGTCACTATATCTAGCTTGAAATATCCCCCTTAGTTTTTTCCCAATTTTTTCACACAAACTTCACCCATTAGCGTTAGCCCAATGTAAAGATAAGCAAACTGGAAGTAACCCTTCATTTTCTGATCACCTAGATCCCGGAGTGGGTAAGGTGAGAGCATATGGTGTAAGCGGATTTGAATACAATATCAAAGCTGAAAGTACAATGAGCTATTGGCGGCAAGCTAGCCAATAGAGAAATGTAAAATACTTGGTGATAAAGACAACCACTTCCACTTTTCAGCAGGCTACAAGAAAGTAAAGTAAAGTAAAGAACCTGGCGATATAGTCAACCACTTCCACTTTTCAGCGGGCAACAAGAAATGAAAGAGAACTTAACCACTTCTTTAGTGGGAGTGCGATACAAAATAACTAAAGGATGAAAGCTGATTGGTACTACTATATCAGCATTACAATATGATGTCTAATACAATATATCATGAGCTAATCAAACTATATGAAAGCCCAAATATCAGATATCCATCCCTAAGACATGACAATGATATGGCATCATGAAAATATGAGAATACAATAAAAAATACCAGGTTTGATACGTTGCAACAACAGTCTGATATGACAGGGCAGCAAATTGGAAAACTCAACTAGCCATCAAGAAAACATCCTAACTTCCTCCAAACACCTCAAAATGAACCCAAATCTGTTGCAATGGAAGAAGCAAGGCTAGGCATCCAACCTCCAACTGAGAAGCTCCCTGAAACTGGCAACCAAACTCCGGCACGGTTCCCAAGGAAACATTGGCAAACTATACGGCCTCCCAGCAAGGGTGACCAGCTAGGAAAAATCAAACACTCCGCCAAAAATCATGAAACTCCAAGCAAAGGTGTGCCCAAGAGTGAGGAAAATAATGAGCCAATGCTTGCAAAATATTATCAACCCTTTAGGACAGCATGAACATAAACACACTTCAGACCTTCACAAACCAACAACTAGAAAACTGATAAAAACACTCCAAAATGATCATCAAACTGAAAACTAACTCACACCCACACCAAAATGTCAGAAAACATCAAAATCCACAAGATCAGAAAACATGAAAGAAGCCATCACCAATGAAGCTCAATCTGTAATCTCTGAATGAAGAAGCATCCACTGTTCAACTAGGAGTTATCTTGCAAAATCAAAACTAAAGAAGAACTAGGAGGTGTATCAACCTCGAAGCAAGAGTCTGAAATGATTTCAGCAACACTTCATTATGATAAAATTGGATAACCAAATGAGAGGGAGAGAGGCTTTATTTATAAGCCCAAGAACCCAAAAATTCAAAATCTCCTTTCCCTCCAAAACGGATGCTCACATGAGGAGTAATATAAAATATTAATAAAAGACTCGACTTTTCAAGCTTGGGCGTCCATCTTCACTTGCACAAATAAACCTTTAAAAACTGCATAATCCCAATATTGGCGTCCAAATAAGAGGCCCACATTTAAAAGCAACTTAAGTTATAAAGCCTAGACGTGGGAGCCAAAAAGCAACATTAGAAAATAACATAAATTAAGCTATTAAACTTTCCTTTTTGAGCTCCAAGAATGCTGGAGAAGACATTGCCCAAACTACATTGCCACACTGCCAGAAATAGAATCTGAGTGCTGAACTGCTACCAAACCATACTGCCAAAAATAACACTTACTATAAATAGCATACTACTAAAAATAGTGACTCCAAACACCATTTTAGCACATTTCGGGTAGCCGTTGTAACTTACCAAAAATAGTAAGTCTAGAAATATTCACTGATGAAAATGCATGTGACAACCCACCAAAGCTCTCTGAAAACCTAGAAAGACCTAGAAACCCTTTTAGCAAATTCCCACAACAAGCCCCAAAAAAAAACTAAAGATACCTCCAAAAAAATAAGAAACCCTTAAATTGCCTTCGAGTAGCTCACGGGACTCCGAAAATGGGCCATCGACCACTAAAAAGCATAGGGCTAAAAAGGGGACATTACAGTCCTCCCTTCCAAGAGATTGCTTGTCCTCAAGCAATGCCACCACAACTCCAGAAACAATAGACTGATCCACATAAAACCAAGTAAGATTCTAGGGTCCCAAGTCCATCTCTGAAAGGACCCACCATGCCGACCCTGCACCACACTGATCACAATTGTGAAACCATTGTGCCAAATTTACACTATCCTCTCTTGTAACCTCGAAATGGTACCATCCATGAGAGTCAATTTGAAATACTTGGGAAGCCTGAAATCTACACTAGACAAGATCTCTTGCCCAAATATCTCTGAGAAGTCCATATTTGCAATGCCACTGCCTAATTTGATCCTAGGCAATAGGAAGGAAAGTCTACTCAACTCATAACCGTACTCAAAATATCTCCTCATGGTGTCAAGCAGAACCACAGCTGCAAATGTGGCTTCCCCAAATCTTCTTGCTAAAAGGAAAGCCATCCCTCACAAGAATTCAACAAACATATCATCATAACTCCACACACAACCATGAAGACTCCTGATAACTCTGGCTGCTCCAACTCCGAGTCTCTGAATAGTGAAACCTAGCGAGTGGTAGTTCACCTGTCTTGAACCAACATCGAGAGGGAACTACCAAGGCTTGCATCACAAACCCTCATAAGATGAGCTTTTTGAGTTCAGGAGGTTTGAAATATCCAATAGTCATTGCTTTTCAAAACTGGAATCAGCAAGGTATAATCTGAGTTTAGTGCTCTGCTCAAGTGATAACAGCAGTGCCAATGAAATTCCCACGCATTAGCATGTGAGATGAGCATAGTGTTGCATAATAACACCTCAAAAGTGGCTGGGAAGTACTTCAAAGAGATCTCCAATTGAAACCTTTTACCTCCTTGACAAGAAATAATGCGCCAACTTTCCTAAATGAGAGTAACTCCAAATGTAAGGTGGCTGGTCTGCAACCAAACAACAAGCTCAAGACTCAAAAATTGGACTTGTCTATGTCAAGGGACACTGCCAAGAGTAACCATCCGTTCATTTCTCCAACGCTTACTTAAAATTTATCTCCAATCCATTTGTTGATGAACAATTGGAACCACCAAATGGCTGGGAAGGAAGGGAACAACACCATAAATTCTGAAATTCTGATCCTTATCCCTCCAAGGATTCTCCCTACCAAACCCAATCAGCTCCGTCAATCCATGTTAAGGACCCCAAGCATGGATAACCAACCAAATATGACCCTCAACATACTTGGAAAGATGTACATCACAACTCCAAATGCCCTTCATAACACTTTGCTCATCATGGAAGTTTGTGACTCTTTTGGTAATCTTTTGCAACCCATCCATGAAACCATCAACAACTATGGAGCATGGAACAATTGTTGTCTTTAATCCCAATCCCCAACAGGAATTGGTATAAGCTAAAACATCACTCAACCCAAGTGATGGATCGTCAAACATGTAGACATCCTGGTTTGGTCATTCTTTTTCCTAAGCTTCATAGGTAACTTTGCCTCCTAATTGAGAGTGACCTAAATTTTCCCTAATTCCTCAATTTCCAAATAAACAAATGGGTTAGAGAATACCTTTCACCTGATTGAAGCCCTGCAAACAGATTAGAAACCATTTACCACAATAATACTAATTCGCAGATTATCATAATTAAACATAAGTGAATTCAGGACATAATTATTAATTCAATCATAAAGCACTTTAATATCTTTGGAAGGCTCAGTCATAGGAGAGCATGGGAGAACGTGACTTTGATGGGGTGTCTCGGACCCTCTACCCTAGGCCCAGGAGCAGATATACCATCCCTCTTGGCCTCATGTGGCCCATGCCATCCATCTGAAGTGGTCTACCCAGTGAGAGGTCCACTTTCCGTTATCCCCTCATCTTGCCAACCATTTCCCTCACTCTATGATTGGACTTCTCGTGCTGATTCACCATGATGGAGGGGTGAGGTTACAACAGGGTGCCTCGGAAGCCCATCTCTCCCAAGCCCAAAGCACAATATCCTCTGTACCCCCTTGGTCTCATTGGGACTATTTGGTCCCCACATTGAGGTTGCGTACCTAGTAGAGTGCCCCATCACCGTACCCCTCTTGTAATTCTTGTCTCCTCTACCATGGCTGGAAACATTTAGAACATATGAAGGTATACATTCTACATGAAGTAAATTAACTGTAGAGTATCACTAAACAGATTTATATGTATTATGACATATACGAACAATCATGTCAGCAGTATATTGTTAATCATAAATATGCCAATATATATATATATATTGTTACAACACTTGTTATGTTTGCTCAGAAAATTCATAGCACACCGCAATAATCAGACAAACTGCTGAGTAGTAATATCTTATAAATGTCAGATCTGAATCCTTCGATGCCCTTATTTCTTGTTCGATTTGTCCTTAATATTCAGAAGATATTGTTAGTGTAAATCAAGCACATAAGAATCTATTATTCATATTCATATTAAAGAAACATAACAACTTATAAGGCTCAATAATTGCTGCAAGCATCATTATTGCATAATCATAATCATATATATATACATACTTTCCATACCAGACTTCTTATCTATTCTTCCTGTAATGTCCCCTTGTTAAACTTATCCTAGAAACATAAAGTGCACAAGTAAGGACATATAATTTATTTTACCAACACATCATTTAGCTCATGTAAATTGCCTTGAAGGCTTGCATACATCATGTATTATCAATAAAGCACATAATTTCTTGCTCATAATTAGATCATTTCAGATTGCACATTTTAAGAATAAGACAAATGAAATGCATTAACATCTAGTGCATAAACTAACATGATTAGAGATGACTTTTACACTTATCGGAATAGATCTTTGCCTTGTTTCCTCTTTCCTAACCTCTTTGGATGGTAGATTTACTGTGCCAAGGGTGCGTGAACGATCTCAAATTGGACTCCCTCAAGGTTTCCTACCTGTCTTGGGACCATCCATCAATGGATCGATTTACCAGCCTTTCCCTCCACACACTCCCTATCCTTATTGAGTGCTAGCGAAAGGGAATTTTGGCCCGAAGCCTATTCTCGTAGTAGTAAAGTTATCATCGCTTAATAAGACACATATATCTATTGATTGTAAACGAGTCATTTAATTTCTCTATGCATTTACTTATCCTATTGAATTCACAAATCATCATAGATTAGAACATTCACTGATATTGATTCTAATAAGATATGAGTTAGGTATTACACTGTAACCCACTGTCATAGGAACTGGAATTCAATTATATAAACCTCAATGTTATATCAGTTGGTTGAGGGCACTTACCTCTGATCGTCGTACTAACTGGACTTCTTCCAGACTTATTTCCCTAAGCCCGATCCGTCTTCTTTCTTTGATGCGATGATGTATCTTCCTAAGATTAATTGCTCTTGTTTCAAAAGATATTATTAGTGTAACAAATGAGAATCTATTATCCATAATTATATTAAGCATCATGATTATTTATAAGGCTCCATAATTGCTGCAAGCATCATTATTGCGTAATCGTATATAATTTACGTATTTATATTTTTATATGATTATATATATAAGGGATATTTACATATATCTATAATTATACTTACTCTCCCCCATATATTGTGGCAATAATCATACTTATCTGATTATGTCTGACTATGTCTGCTGCTGATTCCATTCTATTCGATCTGCATATTCCTTGCTTTGACAAATACATATATTAAATACATATATTCGGATGTATCCCCACCTGATCAACTATTGCTCCCATCAGATTCATCCATTATTCCCTAATGAATCAATTCCTCCTATATATCTTTCCCAATCTGTATCTTCTAAAATCTATATATTTCTTTTGATCTGCATTGTTCTCAGAATATATATATATTCCATATTGGTATTTTATTTTCTGTTGGATACTTTTTTTCTTATTCTGGATTCCTTACATCCCAACTGTATTCAATTCACACCTAGCTTTTATTATTATCTCCTAAGAATGTTTAATGCTTCAGACTTTTTTTCCCCCCATCCATCTGCAGATAGACGTCTCTCTTCTTCCTCCCATTCGATGCCTTTTGGTCTGGAATATATTCTTTCCTCTATTTGAAGTCTTTTCTTCTTGTTGATTCCTTTATGCTGATTGCTGTAAATGTTTTATTTTGTCTTTTTTCTGCCCACCTATGGCTCCATAAACTCAGCGATGCCTTTAAATATGCTGTGAGGAGACGCGTTTTTTTGTTATCAATTACTACCTTTTCATAAAGTAATCGCTGCCTCAACTTTTGTCTTATCTTTTTTTGTCTTACATGGTATTTGACTTTAATGGCTAATACAAATCGATTTGTTTTCTCCTTTTTGCACTTATCAACAAGTATATCATCTGATTTAATAAACACAGGTATATTGCTGCCTTTAGTCTGATTAATATTAATATATGTTTTCTTATTTAATATTTATTTGCATATGTTAGTTTTAATATATATTTTATGCTTATAATATTATCATTTATAATGATATTTAGGTTCTCTTTATTTTATTATTTGTATTCTGGATGTTTGAGAATTGTTAAAACATATTATTTATTTATTATAATGATTATAACACCTAGTATTTGTATTTACATTCTATTTAATATATTTATATTCATAAGTATAATATTATATTATGTTATTTAAATATTAAATGATTAATATGTGTATTGACATTTCTAATATGTATTTTTGTCATTTATTTATTTTATCTTTTTATGGGTATTTCAATGTTTAGTTATTTTTATATTTTGGTGTTGTATTTTAGGGACATGACACTTCCCAAAATCTGAGTATATTATATTAATGTATCTGCTGCTATGCTCAGGAAATACTCCTATTTCTGCCTTATTCGCTGTGTATATATCTCTATTTAAATCTGATTATATTCCATTCTATTGCCTCTCTAACTGCAGATTGTTATTTATTGTTTTGAATGTCATTCATTCTTCCTTCATGGCCCTCCAAAAGATTTTCTCTTCACTTTCATATCTTTATGGGTAGGGGAAGAGTTACCTCTTTCCACTAGCATCCTTTCCTTGGTAAAAGGACACATCCTTTCAATTTTTCTTAATCGCTACTTTTAATCTAACTAATCTGAGCGCTGCCCTTTGGAGACCCTAATTGCAACCTTTTATCTCCTCTTTTAATTGTTGCTTCTAAATACTGTCTTTTATGGAATTGCTTCTTTGTCTTCATATATCCTATTCATAAAATCGCTGCCAGGTATATATATTTTGCTGCCCTTAATAATCCCTACTTATATATATAATTTTGGGCGAACATCTTAATCATGTATGGTCGGCCAGCATATAGGGTCATCCCAGCAGCATAAATATAGTAATTTAATTTGAATTTCTGTTAAATGTGGTGCTGTAATAATGAATGTCAGCCAACATATGGCAAGGGAAATAAAGAAAGATCTGAGCGCTGATGTAAGATATATTATTCAGCGGGGGCATGACAGTCCACCCTGCCCAAGATTGCTTGTCGTCAAGCAATCACAATCTAAGATTTGTAACTAAGTATTGCTCTCTCTCTTTTTTTTTTTGTGATGATGATATTAGCTTTAGTTGTGATACTTTGGTAGGAATTCTAAACCAAGTGATGATTGTTTTGGTCATGTTTGACCCTATGTCCATGGAGAGTAGCTGTTAGTATATTTGCCTCAACGTACTACCAATAAGGTTAATACCATCTCTAAAGTATGAGGACAATTCTTCTGGCTCATGTATTTCAATAACTCTTAACAACAAAAACAAGAGTTGGAAATTGGCTAGACTTGTTACTTAAGACAAGTTCTCTCATTTCATCACCTCAAGGATCCTAGGCTATGATATGACTTCCTCATTACCCTTGTTGGAAATCCAGAATGATAAAAAAAATGTTGTATCCTTCATTGTGATTATCAAAATCTTACTCCTTGGTGCAAGGTCAATTTTTATTTGAGTAAGGGATCTAGGTGTCTCTACTACAACCAAATGACAATTTCCCTTAGATAAAGTATACTTCATTTCACATAAACGTTCAATCCAAGTTTTGAGGTGAGTTTATTTGAGGATGTAATGCAAAATAGCCTAAAACATTTTTCAATCATATATTCTCTTATCATTGACTCATATGTTATAGCCTTCTTAGTACCATTTTCTAGATAATACTTAAGTACAACATTATTGGATTGACTGAGTCCAATAGAATGGAAGATGTATAAAAGTTTAGCATTCACAACAAACGATAGGTGGACTCAATCTTATAGGTTTACATTAATATCAATTCTTGTGTAATGAGCCTTGCTCAAACTGACCACAATTTGCCCTAATTTGCTGCTTGTAATTTTGTCAAACAATTCATGTGCAACCTTGTAACTTGCTGGTCTGAGTACATAAATGTTTTTCCAATGATATCCAATGTATATACTACTTGCAAAAGAGTCCTATGATGTTTAGACAAGGTCCTAGATGCAATGTGGATTTTCTTTTTGTATTTTCAAATGCAATAGATGAAGTATCATGACCTAACAGTGCAGCTACAGCCCATAGACATTATATCAAACAGTTGACATACATCTAGTTAACTTCCAATAGACAATAATTCAATAGAGAACCTCCAACTCCAGTTATTTTATTGATAATGCAACATTCTACAATGGCAATGAGATAAAGGCCAAGACTCTTGGCTCATATACATGAATTAAAATCTGATGCAACTTCACCTACAGCCGTACCTCCTAATATGCATAAATACAGATAATAAGCATGAATTTAAACAAGGGAACCTGGTTCTTTGAAGTCGCCCATGACCACCAATGGAGGAACAAGCAAAATCTTGGAGAATGAAGATCATACATCAACAATATAAATTTCTGAAGAGATCGCCCCTGTTCTGGTTGGTCTGAAGAAATAAAATAATCTCCAGCTGTTATGTACTCCAAAATGCAACCAACTTCATCCTATAATCCTCCTATGTAGTGCGTCCAAGGTGGAAGACCAAATCAAACCAAGATGAATAGATTCCAAGCAAAATCGTGGCTCCTCCGAGAGGGAATTGATGGCAGATAACAAAATCTGGAAATGAACGTTGCCTGAACAGTGATGCTCGATTCTCCTTGATAGTGATTGATTAGCTTCCAGAAATGCAGCGCTTGGCTCCTTTACTCCTTGACCAAGCTTCATGAATTTTATTTGAATTTAAGTTTCCTCCCAAGATGAAAATCGCAGCCACTTTCATGCCGCCCCTGTCTCACAAGCTGAATATTAATCTTGGATTTATACAACCTTCAAGTCGGCTTATCAGCACCAAATGCCAACCCTATATCCTCATAAGTGAGACGCATCAGCTGGAAGGAAAATCATTGCAAGAGAGACAACAATGAACCAAATCGTGGCTTTCACAAGCTGGTCCAATGACTGAGAAATTTCATCAGAATATATAAATGAGCTGAAGATGCAAATCGACCCTTCTATATGTCAATTTTTTGTCCTTCTTGATGTCTGAGATATCACCACCAATCTGGAAATGAAAGACAATGAAATTCTGAAGATACAATCCTTCAATGGCATCTCCAATCGTACTTTAGCAAAATTGGCCCTAGGCCATTAATTTTGCTCAATGGAATAATCAATCTTAGCAATACATCAGCTGCTGAAATAACTTCAAGCAACAATACATCAGCTGTTGCAAGTACAATAATACATCAGCTATTGTACTCAAATAATCTTCACAGTGAAGCACAAGATTGGACTTTTGAAGTAAAGCCCACAATTAGCAATAATTCAGCTGGTATCTCACAGCCTCAAAATTGCGTAACCAATGAGGGTTTTCGTCCCCAAAGGTCCTCCAATGGCTAAAACCCTAGCTGGCTTCTCCACCAAATAATCACATCAAACAAACATCAATTCCCTGGATGATGAGAATGAAGCCCATGATGTCTATTTATACTTTTTCCTCAAGAGGTCGGCCTCTTTCTAGAACTTTCCCAAGTCACCTTCTAGAGGGAATATTATTTTATTTTATTTTATTATTATTTTATTATTTTGCACTTTATAATAAAATAATTATTCATAACATAAAGTGCAAACATAACATTACTTTATAACATGAGGTTTCTAAAAATAGAAACATATCAAGAAATCATTAGAACACCTCCATATGTAGACTGAATCACGAAATGAGCCAACCAATCAACTGGGTATCTGCCAAATGACCCTCTTATCAAGCTCCATTAGCCTACGAGGATCAGGAATAGGCTAATTCCTCAAAACTCCATTGCTCATGAAAAAGGGGACATTACATCTTGTCCAATCTTCCAAACCAATTGGTGGTTATTACTCCTTTTTGACATATCCCTATGTTTGGTACTAAAGTTATTTTCATATCTTGGGAGAGTATTGTTTCTTTTACCTGATTCATTTAAACAATATCAATTTATCCCGAAGTTTGAAAGGTGAGAATGATCCTAGGATTTGTGGGTTATGGACCCATAATAGATTTATGTAATAATTTTGTTGTAGCTTGATTTGTATCCAATTTATCTCAGATACCTAATATTGATGTCTTTGACCTTAATTCATCGATAGAGAGCAAGAAAAATGACTTTGGAGAAGAAGAGCCTAGGATGAAATTGTCTTAAATATTTTCTATATCGCTAGCTCCTAAAGAGTTTGAAATATGCTAACCAATTTTTTTGATAAATTAACACATCACAACCAACACTTAGCCAACTTGATTAGCGTTAGCTCCAAATAGAAAACCAAACGTGAAAGAACTACTCAACGTCAAGAATGTGCACTCAAAATCCCATTGAGGGCGAGGTGCTAACATATGACGGAGTGTCTAAATTGAAAGCTAGAAATTAACAGGCGGATGACCAGCCATGAAGAACATTTCCACACTACCACCAAACAGTGGGGGGAAAAGATTACAATTAAAACAATTCATCCGCTGCGGTGGGCATCCACAGAGCTGTGGGGATTCACCACTATGAAAGTGGGTACAAGAGTGTTACAATTAGATTATCCACACTGGCGGTAAACCATCTAGGAGTAATTTAATGAGAAAACAAGAAGTAATTGCAGAACTGGAAATGGTTGGATTAGTAATGCTCAATCTCAACCTTTACAAATTAAACTCTGTAGATTACAAATTACAATGATAGAGAATGAATCTAGGAATAGAAGTAAAAGTTCTATCAATCAAATAACACTCCAAAACTGAAGTATGAAGCCAAAAACAAAGAACTATTACAATCTGATATAAAATTTGTATTCTGGAAATTCAAACCAGCAACTGTGAATATCATGAAATACTCATAACTTGGTCAAATTACCTCCAAATGATGAGAAATCAGTTGCAAATGCTCCCTAGAGGATTGGTGCCCAAGTTGCAAACAAGAAACATTCACCAAAAACTCCAGTTTATTTAGCATGAATTCCAAAGCACCTTCAAATGGTACGGCCAAGCAAGGAGGTGCGACTTTGCTAGATAAAAATAACCACTTCAAATTAAAATCTGAAACTTCATGGAGCTGGTCGCCTTGGATGGAGAAGAGGAATGGAAAAGTACCCACAACCAAAATAAAATCACTCCAAGAGTTGTAAGCAAAACTCAACTTCGGCTGTAGATAGTCCAGCAACCCAAAACTGTAAAAATACTTCAGAAATTCTTCAATCTTTGATGCTCAATCTGCTAGTTTGATTTGAGAAGCATAAATAGTCCAACTAGGTGTTGTATTTCAAACACGAAATTGGTAAGGGGCTAGGAGGTAGCATCCTCGAAGCAAAATGTCCATTGTCATTTTGACAGCATAACAGTATGATAAACAGTAGATAACCGAATGCTGGAGCAAAGCCTTCATTTTATAAAAAACTGAGAAACTCTTCACTTTCCCAGGAGGAATGCCAAAGGTCACCTTTTGAAATTCTTTTCAACTTTCAAAAATATAAATTCCTCATAAAAGTGGCATCCACTTTCAAGGTGATAAAATATTTCAAAAAATAATAATTAATCTCTTAATGAGGGCATACCCTTCATGGCCCTCTTTTAAAACAATTTAAAGTTATCTCTTTAGGCCAAGGGGGTCAACAGAGAAATAAAACATTAATGCCTTAATTCAAATATTTTCACCAAATAAAGCTTTTTGAAGACAAGGCCTGAACATAAACAACTGCGCCAACTGAAAAGATGACTGAGGATAGTTCAATTGCAAACTGCCATAAGTGGTATTTACTAAAAATAGTAAATAACATGAAATGCCACAAAACTCCAAGCCAAGAAACCCTAATTTCTCCACATTCCAGCCTATGGGTCTCCGGAATAGGCTGATGAACTACAAGGCTAATCACTGATGAGAAGGGGACATTACAAAGTTGCACTATCTTCATTACCTTTGCCTCAAAAATATTTCAGCAATTTAAGAGATCTCACGGACTGTGATTGTTGGGGAATATGCATGAGTGAATTTCCCAAGACCTTAGATTTTTCAAGCAATCTTTGGCAGCTTCCCACTTATAAGGATGAGGATTAGAAGCATGGCACACATCTATGATCTTAATGGTGATGTTAAATGTTGGTCTTGTTTCCCCCTCGCCCAAGATGCAAAGCAAGGAACGTTATGGTGATTATCTGCCTTAGTAGAATAACTCCCTAGTTGCAATAGAAGCCATACATGAAATAACTATGTTATGTATTGCGGTTATGAGTATACCCTATGGTAATGCTTATTATAGAATAGATACCTTATTATGTTAGGAATATGTTTACTGCATCCTAATTGTTTGTGTGAAAGTTGTACCATAACACAATTTATTATCTTGACCATTCAATATTCCTAAGAAGTTCAACATAGTGACCAGTCATGTACAATCAAGTTCTATACTTAGTTAGGGTTTAATACTTGTTTCAATCTTGATTTTGGGTTTACTTACTTTTCTTGGGTATATGTTGGTGGTGGGGTGAACCCATTGGATAGCTTTATTCCTTTCTATCCATTTCTTGAAGGAGTCACCACCCTTCATAGTAAACGAATCACCATCCTTCATGGCTGCCTTTTGAAAGAATGCTCTACTTTCAAGTTGATTGATAGATTTATCTCCTATTGATTATTTCTTTGCAAGGAAATGATTCCCTTCTTATATCTTATATTCTTTCACCTTTGAAGGGTCACACATCATCACTATTCTTGAGAACCTAATTCTCTTGTCCTATTCTCAATTGGATTTTTCAAATGATGGTTTGGATGTCTTTCTCAAATGAAATGCTCTTTCTTTTATATTTCAAGTTTGAGGGGAGTCACACCTTTTCACTTAAATAGTTAGAACTCTTCATTATTGCATTTGGATACTAATAATAATTCATAATTCAATTTTTAGATAAGTTAATTTGTTAGTGTTTCTCAACTCACAAAGCATTTTGATAGGCACGGTTTTTAACATTTTCATAAAGTAATCATATGGAGTAATCTTTGTTGAAGACATATCTGTCATGAAGCAAACACATAGATGTACACAATACACGAAGTATACATACAAATACACGTAAGACACGAAGCATGACGCATATACGTGAATAGACGTAATACATGAAGTATACATATGAAGCATGAAGCATACACGTGAATACATGTAATACATAAAGTATACATATGAAGCATGAAGCATACACGTGAATACACATAATACATGAAGTATACACATAAATACACGTCAGTCACATGTAAGTCATTAGGTATACACATGAGTGCATGCAAGTCACAAAGTATGTAATATACACATAAGTCACAAAGTATATGCAAGGTATACACATAGTTGCATGCATATATGTAGGTCACAAAGTATGAATACACGAAGTCACAAATTATACACATGAATGCATGTAAGTCGTAAAGTATACACTTGCATACACATAAGACACAAAGTATACTCATGGATACACGTAAGTTGCAAAGTATACACATGAATACGCGTAAGCCGCATGAATACATGTAAGTCACGAAGTATACACATGAATACAAGTAAGTCGCAAAGTATACACTTGCATACATGTAAGACACAAAGTATACTCATGGATACACTTAAGTCGCAGAGTATACACATGAATACACGTAAGCTGCATGAATACATGTAAACCACGAAGTATACACGCGAGTACATGTAAGTCACAAAGTATACATTTAAATACACGTAAGTCACAAAATATACACTTGAATACATGTAAGTCACAAATTATACACTTGAATACATGTAAGTCACAAAATATATTCATGGATACACGTAGATAGGCTGGTAGAAACGTTGCTCTGCTACCAATTGTAATGTCCCCTAGACCTAATTGGAAATGCCCTAAATTTTCCCTAATTCCTCAATTTCCAAATAAACAAATGGGTTAGAGAATACCTTTCACTTGATTGAAGCCCTGTAAACAGATTAGAAACCATTTACCACAGTAATACTAATTAGCAGATTATCATAATTAAACATAAGTGAATTCAGGACAAAATTATTAATTCAATCATAAAGCACTTTAATATCTTTGGAAGGCTCAATCATAGGAGAGCATGGGAGAACGTGAATTTGATGCGCTGTCTCGGATCCTCTACCCTAGGCCCAAGAGCGGATATACCATCCCTCTTGGCCTCATGTGGCCCATGCCATCCATATGAGGTGGTCTACCTAGTGAGGTGTCCACTTTTCGTTATCCCCTCATCTTGCCAACCATTTCCCTCACTCTATGATTGGACTTCTCGTGCTGATTCACCATGATGGAGGGGTGAGGTTACAATAGGGTGCCCCGGAAGCCCATCTCTCCCAAGCCCAAAGCATAGTACCCTCTGTACCCCCTTGGCCCCATTGGGACGATCTGGTCCCCACCTTGAGGTGGCATACCCAGAAGAGTGCCCCATCACCATATCCCTCTTGTAATCCCTGTCTCCTCTACCATGGCTGGAAACATTCAAAACATATGAAGGCATACATTTTACATGAAGTAAATTATTTGTAGAGTATCACTAAACAGATTTATATGTATTGTGACATATACAAACAATCATGTCAGCAGTATATTGTTAATCATAAATATGCCTATATATATATATTGTTACAACACTTATTATGTTTGCTCAGAAAATTCATACCACACCGCAATAACCAGACGAACTGCTAAGTAGTAATATCTTATAAATGTCAGATCTGAATCCTTCGAGGCCCTTATTTCCTGTTCGATCTGTCCTTAATATTCAGAGGATATTGTTAGCGTAAATCAAGCGCATGAGAATCTATTATTCATATTCATGTTAAAGAAACGTAACAACTTATAAGGCTCAATAATTGATGCAGATGTATATGTACTTATATTTAGCTTACTTCCCTTATTGATTAATCATTTATCTTCATCTATCTTCCATTGAACTGTCTTCATCTTCATACATACTTTCCATACTAGACTTCTTATCTCTTCTTCCCAAAATCTGAGTATATTATATTAATGTATCTGCTGCTATGCTCAGGAAACACTCCTATTTCTGCCCTTATTCGCTGTGTATATATTTCTGTTTAAATCTGATTATAATCCATTCGGTTGCCTCTCTAACTGCAGATTGTTATTTATTGTTTTGAACGTCATTCATTCTTCCTTCATGCCCCTCCAAATGATTTTCTCTCCCCTTTAATATCTTCATGGGTAGGGGAAGAGTTACCTCTTTCTATAATGTCCCCGTTTTCGCTGACGTTGTTTGTTGAGGAGTGAGCCTATCATTTTGACCCTCATAGGCTGACAATTTTGATTAGAGGGTTGTCCTTGGCAGTTATCCAGAGTTTCGAGACATCACTCCATCAGTTTATTCAGGTTTGGGCCTTTGCGGAGACTTACAAAGCGATATTCAGGCACTTACTATTTATAGTAAGTCAGGCAGATTGGGGTTACTATTTTTGGTAGGGCACCTGGTTCAGTTGGTCATCTCATACCCAACACTAAATCCATCCCACCCAGGTTGATCTGCCTGCAACTCATAATCATTCAGCATGAGGGTGAGATTACAAATTCGTCGAGTGCAAGTGAGGGTATATCCATCCACCACTTGAGCTCTAAATTCAGCGAAGTCCTCTATCTGGAGTCTGCATCTGCTGACCAAGCTCTCATCAATAAAATTGTGTGTGGCTCCTGTGTCAAGCATAGCAATACATCGCTGTCCATCCACTAATCCCCTGAACCTGAATGAATCATCCCGTACACTAGCAGATAATACCAACGGGGACAAGTTGGCATTGGGCCCAAACTCCATAGAAGCATTTCCGGCCTCTGCATGTTTTGAAACAACCTGCTGGTCTGAATCCTCAAACTCAATATCTTCATTGTAAACCCACATGGCGCGGTTGGCTCTGCCCTTTGGTCTCAAAGGACAATCATGCTCCTTGTTGTAAGGTTCTTTGCACCAGAAACATAGTTGTTTCCTTCTCAATTCGTCATGAGTTGCATCATCAATTCTTGTTGCTATTTTCTTCTTTGGTTCTGCAACTGGTGTATGACTCTCCTCAACAGGCAAGGTGTTTGTCTTAGGCTGAAATTGTTTCTTCGGAGCAGCAAGCTCCATACTCCTTGCCTTCCGCATTGCCTCCTGAAGAGTAGGGGGATCAAATGCTTTGACCCAACCTCTCATAGGCTCATATAACCCCTCAATAAACAAGATAACAAGTCTCCTCTCCGAAATACCTGTCACTATAACTGCTATCTTCTGAAATTCACTAATGTAGGTATCCAAACTGCCTGTCTGCCTGAGCTGAGCTAGCTCCCTGAACTAAAGTTCTTGATCATTTTTGTCAAAACACTCTATGAGCCTGCTCGTGAACTCCTGATAAGTGGTAACCGTGTGATGACCTAGTGTATACATGCTGTGATGCCATTAGTCATGTGCCAACCCATCATGATACAATGTAGCAAACTTAATGGCCTCGTCCTCCTGCATAGGTCTCAATGATAGGTAATTATCTAACTTTTGTACCTGAAACCTCGCTGAACTCTTATCTGAGCCATCAAAGTAAGGAAAGATTACCTTGCTGACTGCATGCTGAAGATCCCTATTCACCTGTGGCTGTGGCTGCTGGTGCTGAGGAGCTCTGCGGTCAAATCTACCTCCCCCTCTGGGTTTATGCACATCCATAAACTCATGAAAAGACAAAGACTGCCTGATCTCAGGTGCCAATGTTGAGTACTCTCCAAAGAATCTGGTCACGTTTGCCACCGACATGCCATGATGTGGATGAAACTTAGGCTGGTGACCCTGCTTTTTTGCCTCTGGCGTCGAAGGTGCCTCTCTAGATATAAATGTAGGTTGTCCCGGCCTACGCTCATGCAAGATAGGTGACGACTGCTGCTGTACTGACACCAGTGGCTGGTCTATGCCTGCAGTCCCGCTCGTCTGTCCTATCTGAATGTAGTGCTGCTGAGGCGGAGTACACTGCCTCATCGTGCTCATCAACTGAGACATCATGTCCATCATATTATCATGTCTGCGCCTGAACTCATCATCAAAAATCTCACCTCCGGCATGCTCTTTCCCTGGATCCCTATGTACCTCTGTAGGAATCCCACGACCTGCCATCAGTGTAGTGACACTGTTCTCACTGCTATTTGAACTGGATTTGTGAATACCCAAAACCCCTGATACTGTCTCACCTTTAGGAATAGGTGGACCTGTCCAATCCTCAATTCTACTTGTTCCTCTACCCTTACTGTAGAATATAATGTCTCTACTCATGAAAAAGCATCGAAAAAGCACACATCTGACTGAAAAAGCACAGGATGGCAGGAAAACTATGCTCTGATACCACTGTAAGACACCAGGTGTCTCTCAACCCCTGACTGAATCTTGAATGAAGTTTGTTTGACGTTTTGAGGGTTTGTGATTTTTATAGTTTTTGCAATAAGAGGGTTTATGCGATTTTTGACATACATGAATTAAATATAATGCTGGAATGATAAATATTGAAGTAGACTATCATCTAACAATGGCGATTGGCTTTATTTAGCTTGCAAAATGATTACAAGAATGAATCTATATCTTGCAAATAAAAAGGCAAACATGCAAGATAAAATTCAGCTGAAAGAATGACTAAGAAACCTAGTTTATTTGCAGCAAAGAACAATAAATTGAGAAGCTCGAAATTGCTTGATATCTAGCCAAGGAATGACGCCAGAAGCTTCCAAAGGAATATGCGTCCCAAATGGAAGTAGAAGAAACCAAAAGAAATAGGCGATTTGGCTCCCAAGTTCACACACCTAAATGCTAGAGATGTACGGCCTGGCTGCAATAAAGAAAGCCGTACGACTGAAGGAATATGCCCGAGATTTGGTGAATGAGATTGAAAATCGACCTCTTTTTGATTCAATACTTTTTCCTTCAAAACCCTTACTGATTCTTCCTCTGTAAGCACAAATATGACTTCTGAATAAAGTCACCTTGATTGACAAGCTTCAACTGGTATTTCACAGCCTCAGTATGTCTGATTCTGAAGAGGGAACGTTCTCCAAAATCCAGAAACCCTTGTTTCTCCAACTCCAAATGTTCTCAGAGAGAAAAGACAAAATTTGAATGATCATATCATAATGAGTTCTATTCTGTCTTTGAGAAATAAATACCTCTCTCAAAAATTCGACCCCCTTCAAAAAAGCAATTTAAATGCATTTAATAAATATTAAATTTGCCTCTTTTGAAACTTAGGCAATTTCATTAAGAAATGGCGTCCTTTTTAAATGAGTAATAAATACTCATTTAATATTAATATTACTCCACTATTATAAAGTATTAAATACTTTATAATTCGCCATTAATTAATATTTTAATATTTCACTTAAAGTGACTTTATAATATAAAGTCATAATAATAATTATTTAATTATTATTAAATGCTCCCTTATTCACCGTTTGCTCATCAAACTGTCAAACTGGGTCGAAACTGAGATGACCAACTGAACTAGGTGCCCTGCCAGAAATAGTAACCCCCTTCTGCCTAACTTACTATAAATAGTAAGTGCCTGAATATCGCTTTGTAAGTCTCCGCAAAGGCCCAAACCTGAATCAACTGATGGAGTGATGTCTCGAAACTCTGGATAACTGCCAAGGACAACCCTCTAATCAAAACTGTTAGCCTACGAGGGTCAAAATGATAGGCTCACTACTCAACAAACAACGTCAGCTAAAACGGGGACATTACACTTTCCACTAGCATCCTTTCCTTGGTAAAGGACACATCCTTTCAGTCTTTCTTAGTCACTACTTTTAATCTAACTAATCTGAGCACTGCCCATTGGAGACCCTAATTGCAACCTTTTATCTCTTTTAATCGTTGCTTCTAAATACTGCCTTTTATGGAATCACTTCTTTGTCTTCATATGTCCTGCTCATAAAATCGGTGCCAGGTATATATATTTCACTGCCCCTAATAATCCCTATTGATATATATAATTTTGGGCGAACATCTTAATCAATGTATGGTTGGCCAGCATATAGGGTTATCCCAACAACATAAATATAATAATATAATTTGAATTTTTGTTAAATGTGGCGCTGCAATAATGAATGTCAGCCAGCATATGGCAAGGGAAATAAAGAAAGATCTAAGTGCTGATGTAAGATATATTTTTCAGCGGGGGCATGACAAACCCATCCATGAAAGCATCAACAACTATGGAGCATGGAGCAGTTGTTGTCTTCAATCCCAATCCCCAACAAGAATTGGTATAAGCTAAAACATCACTCAATCCAAGGGATGGATTCTCAAACATGTAGACATCCTGTTTTGATCCTTCTTTTTCCCAAACTTCATAGGTAACTAGTTTGAAATCTCCTTTCCTTGCTGTTGTAATGAGACCTTCAACAACTACCAAACTATGTTTGGACAACACCTCGATGTCAAAGATGTCGAAGTCACCTTGATTCAACACCTCCAAAGTGGAGACTTCACCCTCAAACCCGCTTATATATTCACTATCAAGAAACCTTGGAAGATTACCAATCACAAAGTTTGACACGTACTCATGGTCTGATATCAAATAAGTATCTTCAAACTAACATGTCTTTCTCACTTTGCTCAAATTGTCAAATAGCTTGGGCGTCCATCTTCAATTGCACAAATAGACCTTTAAAAATTGCAATAATCCGAATATTGGCATTCAAATAAGAGGCTCACATTTAAAAACAACTTAAGTTATAAAGCCTAGGCGTGGGAAAACAACATTAGAAAATAAGATAAGTTATTAAACTTTACTTTTTGAGCTCAAAGAATGTTGGAGAAGACATTGCCCAAACTGCACTGCCACACTGCTAGAAATAGAAAATGAGTGGTGAACTGTTGTCAAACCATACTACCAGAAATAACACTTACTATAAATAGCATACTTTTAAAAATAGTGACTCTAAACATCATTTGAGCACATTCTGGGTAGCCATCGTAACTTACTAAACATAGTAAGTCCAGAAATAGTCACTGATAAATATGCATATGACAATCCACCAAAGCTCTTTGAAACCCAAAAAGACCCAAAAACCCTGTTGTACCCCAAAATTAAAATTTTTGTTACACTTGGACATTTTGAAGAAATGAGTAAAAGTCTTGTTAAATCAGTCAAAAAGGTCAAAATTTGGGTGTCTATGTCTTGCATGAGGGGTTAAAGTGCAAAATTTTCTAAATATGGCCGATTTGGAATTACGCTCAGGAGTGGCTTGGGAGACACAAAACCAAATCTGGGTTTTCGTATCCTAAATTTTAGGAGAAAACTATATTTTTTAGAAATTTCCACAAAATAGTAACTTTTGGGTTTTAAGGTTTCTTTCAAAATGGATCTTGTAGAATTTTTCTAAAAATAGAAAATTTCTAAAAATAGAAAGTTTATCCATGGGGTCCAAAGTGATTTGATTTAGTTTTCAAAATCGTCCATGTCAGTACAGTCTTGATGGAATCTTAAAATGTCAGGTTTGCCCTAGTGGGTCCTAATGCAGCACCCAATTATATATGAGGAGCTCAAGGGTCATCAATGGAGTCAGATCAAGCGCCAAGTGTCGATTCAATGATCAAGCATCGAACAGAAGATGAAATGATGAACATGCATGTTGAATGAAGACGGAAGGTGAAATTTACCAGTTACAGTATGCATGGCTTTGGAAGCTGGTGAAGAAGGGTGCCATCTTTTTAGGGCATCAAATGCAAGAATTAGGGTTTCTTCTCTTAGACAAAATTTGTTCAGAATCCTCCTAGCTCCGCAGCAAGTCCGGTAGTGCAGTCAACAGATCATCCAGTCACCCAGAATTCGAGATCAAACACGAGGTATTCAAACTGAAGCCAAAGTGGAAAGAAGTGAAATTTATCAAAAATTGGTTAAGTCTGGATAAAGTGGGCGCTCCTGGTGAAGAAGGGCGCCCAACTTTTTGAAGGGGCTAATTCAGCAAGGAGGGTTCAAAAAATTGCTCAATTTCTTCAGTGTTCAGCCAGCTTCGACACGCCTGCCTTTGTTAGATTATCCGACTGTCCAATCTCTAGAAAGTTCAGATCGAAGACGAACATACAGAATGAAGGTTTTAAGCTTGGTGAGAAAGTCAAATGAAAAATGACTAAGTGTTGGAAGTTTGAGCGCCCCAGGTGAAGAAGGGCGCCCAAGTTTTCAGAGGTTCAAACAGATGAATCCAAGGAAATGTTTCTAACGTAATCTCTTCGCAGTTGGTCCAGCTTTCCAACAAGATACTCAGCATGACAATCAGATGTCGCAGTCACCAGATACAAAGCGCTGAACAGGGAGTCTGATGAAGGTTGAATTTCAAAGTTCAAAAGCAAACACAAAATGGTGGAAAATAAGCTAAGTTTGGTCAACATGGGCGCCCCCAGCTAAGAAGGGCGCCCAAGCTTTTGAAGGCCCAAATCTAACTTTTTGGTGAAGTGATCCCCAAAAGACCCCTTCTAAAATCTTCTCAGCTTCGCGATAAGCCCAACCATCAGTCGATCTGATGCCTAGAACTCCAGATCTAACGAGATCATCTAAAGAAGTGAAAGGGTGAAGAAAATGAAAATAATTCTAAGTCTGGTAAACATGGGCGCCCCTAGTGAAGAAGGGCGCCCAAACTTTTGAGGTTAGAAATGATGGAATTTGCTGATAAAGTCTCTAAGATCACTTTGTCAATTTTAGTCGAGCTATCCAATGGAGCTGACAGTCAGTTGATCGGATTAGCGTAGCTCCCGGAATCAGGATTTCATCAGAAGATTAAAGGGAAAAGGAAGAACTTGAAAATCATAAAAATGGCTAACACTGTGAAAGTTCGGAGCCCTGGAGGAAATGGGCTCCCATGAATTTGAAGGTCGAAACGAAGTTTTTAGCCAGAAGTGTCTCCAAGGTGATTTTCACAGAATCAGTCGAGCTTCGCGATGAATTATTTAGCTCCTCCATCGGATCATCCGAACATCCAGAGATCAAGGTCAATCTAGGGGTCAAAATGGAAGAAAAGTTAAAAAAACTCAGAAAAGTGGTTAAGTCTGAATGAAGTAGGTGCCTCTAGTCAAGAAGGGCACCCAACTTACAATGCCTTAGTGAAATTTTCAAAGTTTTCAAAAGATTCAAAATTGCAAGTTGAAGTGAATGTCCAAGTTCGTTGCATGAGAAGGTTTTAGGGTTTGCATGGATTAAAACAAAAGAAAGCAAAACTATTTCAAGCCCTAAATCTATTTAAGACATCTCTTACATTCAGTTTTCATCATTTTTGCAAGTAGCATTCAAAGAAGAAAAGTGGAGCAGCAACTTTTAGGTTTTATTTCAAGATTCAAGAGCCCAAGGTTGCTGATTTTCATAAATAATTTTCAGACCAGCAACATAAGATCTTGCTTTTTCATGCTTTTTCATCCAGAAGATCAAATTTTTGAAGGAGAAGATCAAAGATTTCAATTTTCAGCCTTCTGGGTCTGCTCAAACTCGTTCTTCTGAAGAATCTTTTAAGAACTTCATCAAGTTGCAGCAAGTGCTTTTATTTTGCATGTCAGTAAAAACCTCAGTGCATTCAAATTTCAACCATCTGGGTCCTTTCCAAACAGTCTTCTGAAGAAAACCCATATCACAACTTTTTCAAGAAAATTTCAAATTCTAGGGTTGGCTGCTTTTTCGATCAGCCATCAGTGTTTTTCATATCTGATCAACTGGGTCCATTTCTAATTGTATTTTGAGCAAAACCCAGGTGC
Source organism: Sequoia sempervirens (assembly GCA_007258455.2). NCBI lineage: Eukaryota > Viridiplantae > Streptophyta > Pinopsida > Cupressales > Cupressaceae > Sequoia > Sequoia sempervirens. Next base: position 23,774 of record VDFB02162599.1, read on the forward strand.
CAGCTTTTTCGGTGAAAAATTGAAGAAATTAGGGTTTGCTGCTTTTTCAGTCAAAATTCAAGATTTTAAAAAACGGATGATCTGGGTTGTCTCGCAACGAAATTATGAGTGAAACCCATATTACAGAAAAAATTCGAAAAATTTGTCCGTTTGAAGACAAAAAACCAGCATTCTAAAAATAGAAAGTTGCTCAAGACTTGTCAAAACATAGGTGAGTTTATAGTCATTCTTCAAGGTTCTCAATATGGAGTACACTCTCCCCGAGTTTAAGACCGAATCAGCACTATGTCAAAACTTCATTATCTCAGCTGAAGAACACAAGGAGGTGTGATATGAGAAAAATAAAGGTATCAAAAAAGAGTTGTGCAATACTCTTCTGTTGGAAATCAAGAGAAGTGTCTGAAGTATAAAGTTGCAGAGCCGCCAAGTTATCAATTAGTGAGTCATCTTTTTGGGCAATGATGTTTTTCAAGAACATAACTCATAAAGCAGCCAAAGAAGTGAAGGATTCTCTAAGTTTGATCACAGAAGACGAGGAGATCTTGGAGAATCAAAATATTGCCTTAAGACAGTATCAATGCACCTGACCAGGGCCCAGTTTCTTGCTTTTTAGTGGATATGATTGAGATTTAAAGCGGCTTTCATCTAGAAGCTTTCTTTCAACTTTCTTTCTATTCTTGGAACAATTCTTATCCATTTTTTGAAGAAGAGAAAGAAGATAAATGTAATAGTTGGCGTTTCCTGCTTTTCTTGCTTTCTTAGGTGTTAGTTGTTATCTTCTTTCTAGATTTAGTAATAAAGCTTGCTTGCTGAGCAAGCCCTAGATTGTGAAAGCAAGGAGATTTTAGGGTTCCCTACTCCTCTGCTTCTCTATAAATAAGAGCCTTGGCTCATTAGTTTCTTTAACCATGCTAGTGATAACAAAACGCTGAGCCTATTTTGCCTTCTATTTGTTATTCAAGTGTCGTTCAATTGTGTTGCGATAGCAAATTGTTGAGCCTCTTTAGCCAACGAGGAGTTAGTGTGATTGTTGTTTCTATTGTGTAAGAATAAGATTGCAAGCCTCTTTAGCTGCAATTTCTTATTCCAGGCATGTTAGAAGTGAGTTTTGTTCCAAAAGTTCGAGTAATAAAATCATGAGCCTCCTTTGCCTTGATATAAAATCTCAAACTTCCGTTATTTGTGTTTTACTTTTATGATCTTGATTCCAACTTACAGTGAAGTGTGTAGGTGTTTGTTGAGAGAGAGATTATTGAAGTATTTTGTCAAAAAATCTACCTTGTTCATTTCTAGTTTCTCTTGCTCTGCTTATTACTTGAGAAGTTAGAAACGTCTTTAGTTTAAGTTAGTCGTAGTTGAAGTTCTTAAATCAGAAAATCTCAGCTGTGGCGTTTGTGTTTTATAAACCTTGTGCTCTAAGCTGATAAAAAAGATAGGCAACTTAGTTTTAGTTTGCTTTCTTTCAACACCATCAGCAAGAGGGAGCTTCCCCTCCTAATTTGAAGAGCAGTTTATCTGTGCATAGCTGTCCGTTTCAAATACGAATTCTAGAGGTGCAAATTTAAATGCCAACAAACCCTTTTGGCAAACTCTCACAACAAGCCCCCCAAAAAACTAAAAGATACCTCCAAGAAAATAGGAAACCCTAAAAGTGCCTCCGAGTAGCCCATGGAACTCCGAAAATGGGCAATTAGTCACTGAAAGGCATAGGTCTAAAAATGAGACATTAGATAGCCACACAAGCAATCTAAAATCTCTCATTAGATAGCTAGTAGAAGTCAATACTACAGTAAACAATGAGGATGCCAAAGGTCCAAGGAAATATGAGATATTTTGAATGAATGTTTGGAGCAAAAACAGTTAATACAAAGTTGTCTCTAAAGCTTCAACTATTCAGATTCAAGGTGGATGATGGAGTCACTATGTCTAGCCACATAAGCAATCTAAAATCTCTCATTAGATAGCTAGTAGAACTCAATGCTATGGTAGGCAATGAGGATGCCAAAGCCATTTTGTTAAACAATTTGCCTTCTAAATATGTTATTCTTAGTTAGATACCTTTTCAAACTCTTAGCTGAAGAAAAGAGAACTACAGGAGATACAAAAGGTGATCCTCAACACGAGAGTGTATTACTCAAGAACAAATTGTAGGTCAGAAAAAGGCAAAGGGGAGATTAAATGTTACTACTGCAAGAAAATAGATCACATCATCACACAATCTGGAACTGTAGAATTTGAGCTAGTGATGTACTCAAGGGGAAGCTCAAAGACAAACTAAATATACCTAATATAGCCATTGTTGAAGATCCATTGAATGCTAACAAAGGTGAAGAATTCATTGATGAAAAATATGTATTTTGAGAAGCCTAGACTTTGAAAACAGGATGGGATCCAGTGTAAATGAAGCCCAACATTGATGGCTGCCCAATTAGTTTGAGAGTTTGCGAATCTTGAGAATTATACCCTAATGAGGGTCATGAGACAACATGAAGGAGTATTGTGGATGTAGCTCATTGATGCTTGTCCAATAATTTGGGAGTTTCAAGGGGTGGAAACCGGGAACTTAGGAATTCAGTTCGGGAGCTACACTTTTACGAGGGTTACAAAGCAGTTTGATGGAATTCCTATTGGAATTTGATTTCTCAAATGGCCATGCATTGGTATCATTCAAGAGAATAGAAACCTGCACCAGTTCTAGAAGTTTGGTTATGGTTAAGTGCCAATTCTATGTAGGGATTTTGGTCAGTGTTGAATTTCCCATGGCTTAATATGTTGCCTCAATTCCTGAAATGGGTGTAGACCTGCATTGTTCATTAGATTCAAACCTTCATAAATTTAAAAGCACGTTCTAGATTTTGACTATCTGCCAGAGTTCTTTTTATGCTTGCATTATATTATACGTCACCGGGATTATTGCATTGTGTCTTTAATATTGGCAATGTGATTAAATGTTTCTTATTGTTACCTGTAACATGTTTTGAAGATGCAACCAGAATTAGTAGGGGGCTATTTCATGATTTATTTCATGAACACTGAGGTGGAAACTGGTTAGTGAAACAGGTGTTAGAGGTCACTTGATGGTGTTGTATTGCATCAATTCTGTAATTGCAATCAGCTCAGCCTGGCATATTGTATGGTTACTTGTCTCTATTATGGATTCGATGTTTTTTCTGAAGTATTCTTTACTGGTATATTAGGTTCTATCCATGCAAAATTGAATGGTATAGGGCGATACACCTTGAAGACGGACATCGTGCATTATTTTGATGGTTGTGGTTTGACATCAGAGGATATCAAAGTTGCATACACTAGGAGCTATAGTCCAACTGGCATGTAAGTTATTGCAATTTGTTCTTGAAAATGTGCTCTAAGCATCAGTTCACCTGCATTAGAACTCAAAAGATTTGGATCCTGACTGGACACGCCTTAGTATATTGCAAAATGAGTTTTAGATATAGATATATGTAAAGTGCAACATATTCCTCGAGTACATGATATAGTTTTGTCACATCATTTGCTTTTCATATAGATGAAATAGTGTTAGATGTAGATATTTGTCATGTGCAACACTCAAGTACATGATAAAATTTTCTCTGTATTTTCTTCTTATTTATTACCAATTCCTATACTATGACCATTATTACCATGGTTTCACTACACACAATATTTCAAAATTTTCCAGTCATAATGAAAATTGTCAAGCTTTGCTGTTTTCGCTATCGCAATTTATTAGTTATTCTTACAATTTAGCCATGAACTGGGCCTTGTAGTTCTCTTGCATTTTTTTGTCATTTATGTTGGGAGAGACATTTTTAGGTTCTGTTCTCTTTGTAAGCATTTCTCTAAGTGGAAGCTACTTATAAGAAAACCTTAACTCCTAAATGTTTTGTATTTCTCTGTCCTTCGACTCAGTTTAGAACAACATTAGTGGAGAAGCATTTCCATTCCCAACTTCTTTATGTACATAATGCAAAGTGACATTAATGAAGATGCTATTCGAATATGACCTTTTTCTCCACAAGCAAGGTTATTAAATTGAAATTATTTTGGAGAGTTTGGCACTTGTTGGTTTCATCTCACACTTGATCTAACCAAGTTAAAGCCTATTCTATATTCAAACCAATTTTGTCAACATGTTTAGAATGGATGCTTTCCATTTCCATTGGCCGAGGTTCTTCCAAGTGGTACTTTCCCTGTACAAATCAATACCAAAAAATGGATACAACAATAAAGTCATAAAAGTAAACTGCAAAACATGATTTATAGACCAAGGAAGAAACCTTGGATTTTGACACAATTCGGCAATTATCTACTATTGCTAGACCCTTTTTGCTGGAATTTCAAGAACTTACCAAACTCTACCTTATCCGTCACCTCTTGTACACGAGAACCTATTGAGCTTCAATGCTAAGGATTTTAGGCAATGTCTTTCTGGCATCTAGACATTAATGTTTCAATGTGCACCAATTTTTAATTTTGTAAACCTTTAAGCCTTACTTGATTATATATTGTGAACATAACTTTTTCTTCACGCAGCAAAATGTGAGGTGGAAAATATGCCACTTAATTATATAGATGAAAGGGATTCCAAACCATCAGGAAATAGTTTAGCTAAATGTTATGTTTCTTTTGTCAAGGTGTTATTTCCCTTCAATATTTTGTTTGTTAGGATCTGTGCAAGGAACCAAACGTTTTATGAGACATGAAAATGTTTCTTCAAGTGAATTGTAAAGGGCTCTTTCAGTTCTCTTTGGTTGCAATTTATTGCATTGACAGATACAATGTACATCATCCATCCTATGTAGAACAGGACTATTCAACCATTGTGAGCATGAAAAAAGATTTTAGAGGAACATTGTGAAGTTCCTTGCACTATTTTAAGTTTTTTAGGTTATCTTGTTTGCAGAGTACTAGCATATTAGAAGTACCTTTCTCTATTGTTCAATTATTTGAAATTCAAACAATCAAGTTTCCGTTTATTTGTGAAGCATTTATACTTGAAGAGATCTTCCTGTTAAATATGACTGATTAATTACTGATTATAAAGCAACAAAGGGGAGATTTTGTTCAGGGAATGCATTCTAATTTCTTGCTTAATTTGTTGTTTAAAAATGATTTGAGTTTAAGTTTTCTAATATCCTTCTTGTTTTGGGCTCTTTAGGAAGGTGTTGGTTTGGCACTTATGTTACTGTTATATCAGGTCTTTCCACTTTGAGCACCTGTTTTGGTTATTCATGGACATTAATATGTTTTTTTTGCTTTTTTTTCTTCCTTTTATTCATGTGCATGCTCAAAGAATGCATATGCATTGAGCTCTTTGTCATCGTCCCCGAAATTGTCATATGAAACATTAAAATACGAATAACAAAATCCCATAAATATCAAAATGTAAACGTAAATCAATAATAAAAGCATTGAAATACACATAAATAAATAAAATAAAATAACAATATAAATATTTAAAATATTAACAATATTACTATAATTATAATCATTATATAAGACTATAAAAACATATATATAAAACAAATATAAAAAAATAAATATATTTCTCTATGCCCGAGATTGAACAAATGAATCATATATTTGCAAACAAACATAATTAAAGGCATTGGTGAAACATGCCCACAAGAACCCGTTATAGTTCTAGAATGTATCATATTTGACCAACGATTATAATATATGAAGCGATTAAGTGAATTATTCTGACCCGTCAAGGAATGGCGTTACTTGTTATACTCATATCGGCTGATATTGCAACTGTTATTCCATTGTATAAATCAATTGACCTACGAATATCTCCTCACGTTATATGATGCTCACATGGTACATTACTATATGTGAAACAATTATAATCAAATGCTATACACATTTCGGGAGAGGCTATGGGAGAATAAAGGCAACGTCAATATATGATCAGTGTTACCCTAAAAACTTTCAGTCTATCGAAGGTGTAAATGTAATCAAACCTGTAATACGAAAAGGATGCTAGAACTGAGAACAAACTAAGGCCAAAGATTCTAATTTAAAATTCTAAGACAAGATACGATTTTCTGAAAATTTCACTTTATGCCGAATGAACTGGATGTAGAACATTAATAGATTTCGATCATCTGTATATTCAAAAGGACTCAACATATGTAGTAGGGAGACCTGCCTCCAAGGGACATGTCTCTTGAGAGGACGTGTCTCCACACTTGGAGACACGTCCGCTCAAGGGATGTGTTCCTTTTGAGCGCGCGGGTTCCATATCCAAAGGGACACGCCTTTTAGAGTGCACGGGTTCCATATCCAAGGGACACGCCTCCTGAGAGGACGTGTCTCCACACTTGGAGACACGTCCGCTCAAGGGACGTGTTCCTTTGAGCGTGCAGGATCCTGTAGCCAATAACCAGTCAAGTTTAACCAGCATTAACAAATACGTGCCTTCACATATGGCGACTAAAAAATTCAGAACTTCATTCAAAGCGAATTTTGATCATCATCAATTAGAGTTCGATTTATACAGGCTTTATAAAATCGAGTACTTATTTCCAGAAATATTAAAGATCAATAGATCTAATATAAACAATGATAATGCTTATAGCAATCATTTGTTTATATCAAACCTAAGCTATCATTCATCAACACTCCCTCTTAGCTTAGGGAAGATATTTCAAATCAAATAAGTGAAGATATCACCTTTACACGTGATATTGAAGATATGTTTTCTCAAAGTTGTCAAGTCACATGACATTCTTCATAACACATCTTCATTATGGTATGTGCACTAACATCAAGTCACATGATGTCTACCATAATTCATGGCATATCCACGGATATAAATATCCACTATGATTATCTCTTAAGGATCACAATGATCTACAAATGATATCAAGTCCCATGATATCGACCAAAGTGTCCAAGAGATACTATCATGATATATCCATAGATATCAAGTCACATGATATCTATCATGATAGTTTATCATTGTAGAGTCGTCACTTTACAATGTCAAATACATTTGTTCATTATTAGAAAGATCGTCACCTTTCAATAATGTACACAGGGGGAGTAGGCCCATAAAGTCATGGAGTCACACACATGACAAAAGAGTTTACACATTTAAACATCTTTATATATTAGTACAATTTGATAAACAATTTGAATTTCAAACATAAATAACAAATTACATTTCAACCATACCAAGTTTCTTCCTGAAGTGCTCTACCTTGATTCGGGAGAGAGGCTTGGTGAGAATGTCTGCAGTTTGATCACTTGTACTAATATACTCCAACTGAATTACTTTCCTTTCCACCATATCTCTTACATAATGATAAGGGATCTCAATATGTTTAGATCTATCATGAAAGACAGGATTTACAGAGAGTTTGATACAACTCTGATTATCACAATGAATAATTGTAGGATTCAAGGGCTCACCAAAGAGTCCCACAAGCAATTTACGAAGCCAAACTGCTTCTCTTGCTCCCATTGAGGCTGCAATGTATTCGGCTTCTGTTGAGCTCTGTGCAACTGAAGATTGTTTTTTGCAAATCCAGGAGATCATAGCCGATCCTAAACTGAAGCAACATCTTGATGTCCTTTTTCGATCGGTTACACTTCCAGCCCAATCTGAATCAGAGTACCCATGTAGATCTAGTTGATCATTCTTGTAAAGAAGACCATATCCAATAGTGCCTTGAAGATATCTCAAAATATGTTTCAGAACCATTAAGTGAATTTCCTTTGGCTCACACATGAACTGGCTGAGAACATTCACTACATAGCAAATATCAGGTCTGGTGTTAACCAGATACATCAAGGATCCAATCATCTGTCTGTAAAGGGTTGGATCTGCACACTTGGATTCTACTGCTGCTTCTTTTAATTTGTGAAGGTTGGTTTCCATAGGTGTAGACATCAGTCTACAGTCCAACATTCCAAATCTTTTCAGAATATCAATAGTATACTTCCCTTGGTTTAGTATAATGCCCTCTGATTTCTGCCATACTTCTAAACCTAGGAAGTAATGTAGAATGCCTAAGTCTTTCATATCAAATTCAGAAATTAGATCTTGCTTCCCTTGAGCAATGAGGTGATCTTCTCCTGTTATTAGTAGGTCATCAACATATAAAATAATTATTAGCATATCACCTTTGATTACCTTGAAGTAGAGATTGGAGTCGGCCTCATTCTTGGAAAATCCTAATCCCAAGAGATAGCTGTCAATTCTTTCATACCAGACCCTGGGACCCTGTTTAAGTCCATAAAGAGCTTTCTTCAGTTTGCATACATGTGAGTCAAGTTTATGTATCACAAAACCTTCAGGCTGTTCCAGATAGACTTCCTCTTCAATGGTTCCATTCAGGAAGGCAGTTTTCACATCCATTTGATGGATCTTCCAACCTTTAGCTGCTGCAATGGCTAACACTGCTCTCACTGATGTGTAACGGGCCACAGGTGCAAATGTTTCTTCGTAATCAATGCCTTCCTTTTTAGAAAAACCTCTTGCCACAAAACGTGCTTTATGTTTTTCTATACTGCTATCAGCAGCATGCTTGATTTTGAAGAGCCATTTGGAAGAGACAACAAATTTCCCTTTTGGTCTAGGCACTACATCCCATACATCATTCTTTAGAATGGATTGATATTCCTCCGTCATTGCATCTTTCCATGCTTGATGTCTGAAGGCTTCTGAAACACTGATAGGTTCGGAGTTTATGATATCATTCATGAGAGCAACATAGCTAGAGAAGCGTTTGGGTCTTTTACTCTCCTTGAACGTTCCTTTGGGTGCTGCATGAATCTCTGCTTCTTTGATCATCTTCTTGGCCCAAAGTGGTCTCTTTTTGATATTGACATCTATATTCTCATTTGAAGTAGAAGGAAGTTCAGGTGACATTTCCTCAAGATGCTCCCTCTGAATCTCAGGAGCAGGTTCCATTTCAGGTACTCTAGGGGAATAGGTTTCAGTCTCACTAGAACTTCGTGCCCTCTTGACTGCAATGTCTTCTTCAAAGATGACATCTCTGCTGAATTCAATTTGATCTTGACCGGGTATGAAAATCCTGAAGGCTTTGGAGGTTTCACTATATCCCATAAATATTCCTTTCTTTCCGGAAGGTTCAAGTTTGAATCTCTTCTCCTTGGGCACATGAATATAGACAGGACAACCAAAAATCCTAAAGTGACTAATGTCAGGTTTTATGCCAGTGAAGGCTTCTTCAGGAGTTTTGTTGTCAAGATGAGAATGAGTACATCTATTTTGGATGTAGACAACAGTCCTAGATGCTTCAGCCCAGAAGGAGGTTTCAATGTTTTGATCAAGCAACATTGCTTTGGCAGCTTTTACAATGGTTCTATTTTTTCTTTCAGCGACCCCATTTTGTTGAGGATTGTAAGCCACTGTAAACTCCCTCTTAATTCCAGCACTCATGCAAAATTCCTTAAAAAATTCAGAGGTGTATTCTTTCCCATTGTTAGTCCTTAAGGTTTTTATTTTCTTCCCGGAGAAGTTTTCTGTAAGTGCTTTGAACTCTTTGAACCTTTTGAGGATTTCTATTGACTCTTTACACTTAAGGAAATAGATCCAAGTTTTCCTAGAGAAGTCATCTATGAATATGACATAGTAAAGAAATCCTGCTTTAGAAGGTACAAACATGGGTCCACATAAGTCGGAATGAACCAGATCTAACACATTTAGAGTTTTGCTCAAACTAGTGGGAAAGGATCCCTTTGAATTCTTTCCTAAGGCACAACCTTTACAATTTCCTTCATGAGATGATTTTAACTTAGGTAACCCTGTTACAAGTTTTTCCATAGAAGGTAGGGCACGGAAATGAAGGTGTCCTAATCTTCTATGCCAGATTTCATTTGAATCAAAGGTGTCAAGGGTAAGGGCTTGATTGACTTCAGTGCATAGTTTGTAAAGGTACCCTTGTCTCACACCTATGATTTGGGCTTTCTTGATTGTTGAGTTCTTAGGCCATGCTAGAACTTTCCCATCCATGAAAGTAACTCTATAACCATTGTCTTCAAGAGCAGAGATGGATATGAGATTCCTCTTTATACCAGGTACAAATAAGACTCCAGTGAGTTGAAGGGATAGACCAGATTTCAATGTGATGGAACAAGTTCCAACCCCTTTTACTTGATGTGTAGAGTCATCCCCAATTGTTACATCTTCATCAGACTCTTCAGACATAGTGTCTAAGTTTTCTCTAAACCCTGTGATGTGCCTCGAAGAACCACTATCAATTACCCAGTTGTTGAAATTGTTAGATACTTGATTGATAATGCTGAATAGAACACAAAGTTCTCAGATTCATGATCTGAATTTGTCTTTCCTACTTTGGCAAAGGATGCTTGTTGCTTTGATCTGTCAGGGCATTTCATTGCATAGTGGCCATATTGATCACACCTAAAGCATTGCACTAGAGAAATGTCTTTCTTCTTAGAAGACCCCTTTCCATTGGGATTTCTCTTTCTTTTAAAAGATCCTTTCTTGTAGGAGTTTTTCTTATTCCTTTTATTAGACGATGTGTTGAGTGCATGAATATCTTCATCTACGTTTTTCTGTTTGTTTTCTTTTGAGAGAGTCTTGTTTCTTCTTGAAGGCAGTCAGTTCTTAGTCTGTCAAACTTAGGGAGTTTGGATCTTGCACTTATTCCTTGAACAAATGACTCCCATGAGTTTGGAAGGCATCCTAATGCAATTAGAGTTAATTCTTTGCTATCAATCTGATATCCAATTGTGGATAATTGATCTCTCAGTTCAATAATCCTCATGAAGTATGCATTAATGGACTCTCCTTTGTTTATTTAAGCATTGTTGATTTGCCTTTTTAAAGCAAGAGTCCTGCAGGTGTTGTTTTTCTCATAAGTTTTCTCAAGAGATTTGAACATATGGTATGCAGTTTCATGTTTTGCAAGGATGGGTACTATGTGATCCCTAACTGCATCTACTAGGATTTTCATGGCCTTTTCATTGTTTTCTGTCCATTGAGTTTTCTCAGATTCAGACTTTGGTTCCTCCAAGTTTTCTTTCACAAGTGAATCTAACTTATTCTCTCTAAGGATCATCCTGATTCTAAATTTCCATGATGTGAAATTGTTTGCTCCTGCAAGGCGATCTTCAAATCTGATCACACTTGACATTATGAAGAATGTGAAGTAAATTCGATTCTGGAAAATACGAATTTTCTTGAGCAGATTGGTATTCAGATTTGATCAGGATTCACACAACGTGGCTCTGATACCATGTAAATGTAATCAAACCTGTAATACGAAAAGGATACTAGAACTGAGAACAAACTAAGGCCAGAGATTCTAATTTAAAATTCTAAGACAAGATACGATTTTCTGAAAATTTCACTTTATGCCAAATGAACTGGATGCAGAACATTAATAGATTTTGATCATCTGCATATTCAAAAGGACTCAACATATGTAGTAGGGAGACCTGCCTCCAGGGGACACGTCTCTTGAGAGGACGTGTCTCCACACTTGGAGACACGTCCGCTCAAGGGATGTGTTCCTTTTGAGCGCGCGGGTTCCATATCCAAAGGGACACGCCTTTTAGAGTGCACGGGTTCCATATCCAAGGGACACGCCTCCTAAGAGGACATGTCTCCACACTTGGAGACACGTCCGCTCAAGGGACGTGTTCCTTTGAGCGTGCAGGATCCTGTAGCCAATAACCAGTCAAGTTTAACCAGCATTAACAAATACGTGCCTTCACATATGGCGACTAAAAAATTCAGAACTTCATTCAAAGCGAATTTTGATCATCATCAATTAGAGTTCGATTTATACAGGCTTTATAAAATCGAGTACTTATTTCCAGAAATATTAAAGATCAATAGATCTAATATAAACAATGATAATGTTTATAGCAATCATTTGTTTATATCAGACCTAAGCTATCATTCATCAACAGAAGGTTTGTCCCTTCTGAAGCTGCCATCCGCATTTGTCTTGCCTGTGATCGGAGGTTTAAATATTATGAGCCAGTATTCATTCTTTTGGCACCTATATATTGGCCATGGAGATTGGACGAGAGCTTGGCAGTAACCATTGTACTCCAGTAGCTGCGTTCTATTATCTCGCTAGTAGTATGAAGTTGTTGGTACCTCAAATCCTTACTACAGTCACCCATCGCTTAAGCAATTCAAGGGAATGTACACAGGCCTATTAGTTAACAAACAAATGATTGTAAACTTCTGCAACATTTAATAATGGTTTCTACTTTAAGGTAAAAGAAGGAATTAGCTAATGATTAGTTAAGTCAAAAAGGATATGAATGAAATGATATGACCTCTCACACCAAGCCCCCTCAATAGATATATGAAGGTTTGGAATGCATCAAGGAGGGACGGCTACAGCAGTTGGAGATCAGATATTATGAGAGAAAAAAGGACATAACATAGAGAACGGAATATCTAGTCATATTCTAAGGGAGGAGATATATACGTGGGAGTTATCAATTAAAGGAAGGATCTAGAGGTTTCAGTCTTTACATAGTAAATGGCATGAATAATCCTGTTTAAGGGCAGAGTATTAGAATGATACATTTATGACTTCAGTGTCAATGAGCGTGGCCTTCTACAAGTTGGACGAGGATATTCATACAGGAATCATAGTTGGAGAGAATAAGACACAAAGAATATATATTGATAGAGATGCAATCAATCATAGAGCAGCCAACGAAGGTAAGTATTGTCATATGTTGAACAAAGGTAAGTAAGAATAGTAGATATCAGATATATTAATAATTTGAATTTCAGTTGAGACTTATAAATATATTTAGGTATGTTATGATTTATGAATATATCTAAATATATTTTGATTGTTAAATATAATGAGAAATTGAATGGCAAGTATATCTTCAGATATATATATTATGATGATTGACAAATATAATGTACACATAATATAATTTAGCATATTATGATTTATGAATATATTTGAATATATTATGATGGATAAGTATATTGAAAGTTCAAATGACATGTTAATAATTGATAAGTATATATTTAGATATTATAAGCAATTATGACTCTTTAATATAAAAATGGATAGACTTATGTATGATCTTACCCTATGATAAATCAAAGGTAAGGTTGAGGGAATTAGGTTGGGGGATAGCAGGTGCTAGAGGTTTTCTAAGTACCTCACCCATAATGATGACTGGCGGTCTGCCATTGATGGGCCCAGAGGGCTCGCCGTATCCGCTCTTGGGCTTGGAAGGAGCACTCTACGGGCATCCCATTACAGCCATCCCATTCAACCATACCTATGATTGAGGAAACAAACAGTAATAACTTTAGCAGGGTATTATTGAGGATGAAATCACACAATCAATTGTTGTTTAGATAGAGCTAATACAATTTGTCTTAAGCTAAGTCAAATATAATTCAATTCCTTTTCCTTATTTCTAGCATTATTTGTTGTTAGGATCAATCTTAAATTGAGGGTCATTACACTCTTTTGTAAGAACAAGAAGCAAAATCCAGACCCATGTTTGCAGACTAAAAATAACATATGGCATAAAAGCAAAAATGCCTTGGTTAAATAAACTTGATAGGCGTAAAAAACATATTAATAAATTAACAATGAAGAGTGGAGGTTTGGGGGTTGAGCCTCTGGTAGGGTTGAGGGGTAGTGCCTCTTGTGGGGACTTGAGGGTGGAGTACCCAATGGGGTTGAGGGGCAGTACCCCTTGTGGGAGCTTGAGGGTGGAGTCCCCAATGGGGCTGAGGGGTAGTGCCCCTAGCATGTTCTTTGTTGTGGGGCGGAGCCCTCGCCACCAAGCCAAATTATGGCTTTCAAAAATTATAGAAACTTTCATGGCAAACATCCTTGTGAAACATTATAATATTAAACATGTGCAAAAAAAGTTTTGAAAGATTTTTACAATTACCTAAGTTACCGGTATGTGGTTAGGAGGCCTTTGGTATGATACAGGTACGGTTTTGGTACGGGGTACAATACATGTACAATTCATATTCGTCCAAGAAACAAAAATCCAACTGTGGAAACGCCCAGGGTACAAAATTCAATCTGTGGGTACGAAAGTACCCGAAATGAACCCGGACCGAATTTCTTCGTTCCAATGCCTAGGCCGCAGAAAAAGTCACATTTTTGACATTTTTTAATTATTTTTTTGACTTAAAGTGGACTTCTAAATAATAAATATTGACTCCAACCCTAATCTTTGCCTCCAAACACATCAAATAGGTAAAAACACTCTCATTTAACAATTTGTGAATGAAAACCAAGTTTTTTTGCCTCCATTGCTGAACTTTCTCTCTTGCTTGCACAAGCTTGAATAGACTTGAAGGCTGATTGTAGACTGTTCAAAGTTGATTGTTGTGCTATTCCTAAGCACTTGCAAGTGTCTATTTGTTGCCAAGAAGATCGTAGAGCAATATTTCTTCAAAAGAGGTAGGTTTTTTTGAAGTTTTTTGATTTTTTTTTTACAACAAATGAACTATTTTGTTTTGTTTTCATTCTTGTAAGTGTCTATAACGTTCAATTTTTTCAGTTTTTTGAAATTAATTGAGTCTTTTAGTTTCAATACCAAAATTATTTCAATGTGTTGTACCTTAGGGATTACAATGGCAACCGCTTCTAACTCCTCAGCCTCACAACAATCTCGTTTCAAAATAAACAAAACCTCTCCCCTTTGGAAATAGGTAGAAATGGGTCAACAAGTTCCAGGTGGTGGAGTATATGTCTGGATTTGTAGTCATTGCCATGTTCAATATACGAGCTCATACAGTCGAGTGAAAGGGCACTTGTGTAAGATCCCTGATCTAGGCATCAAAGCTTGTCCAAGTGAAGATGGCAAAGGCCTTCCAGATCAAATAGTGTTGGGATATATTGCTGAGTGTAAAGTCCCTTGTCAAATTTTCCCTAAAACTTTCAATTTATGTGGTTTGACATTTCGTCAAACACTTGGCATGTATACTGATCTTTTGAATATGTAAGATCCTTCTTGACAACAGCTCAATATCTTGATTAAACAATGCAAAATCCACTTCTACTCAATATGAAATGATTCTTCAATGAACATTTTTTAAACCAACTGCAATCAACTGGGACTGTATATTGGCATTTTATCAAACAATTGTCTTGCAATCTGATATTTCACTAAGGACTGATAAATAAGTGTATAATTCTGATTTCTTTCCTTTACAAGGTGATTACAAAGACTTGAAGACTATCACAGCAATGTAAGGAAGCATTTCAAACATAACAACATTAGGACCCAACATGTGCAACCTTTCTGAGAAACAACTTCTACACTAGTGACTCCATTCACATACACTGGAAATACACAGCACTGATGAAATAACTATTACAGCAGTTCAATTTGCAGTTACAGAGTACATTAACAACATAAACTAAGCACAGCAGTTCCAAATACTATCTTGTCAATGCTCTCAGCCATTATAGAACATTCCTTGTTACAAATATTCAAATTTTACACTCAGAAATTAAGGCGCCACTTACAGTATTCTCCAGCTTGTAGCAAAGACACAGAGACAAGAACACAAGTTGATTTGACTTGGGGAAGAGTTCTCTCACTTGATTGAGCGCCCATACTGCAACTGCACCTCATGTTTCAGCGTTTACTACTCACATCTTGTCTTGGATCAATGAGATGACCCTATGAGAGGTCACGTTTCTGCTCCTCCTTAACTCACTTTGTTAGCTAAGGGAAAATCGTCCAATTTTGAGCATTTTATAGTTGCGCCCCAACTGGAACTACACACCTTGCTCCTTTGTTGCAATATTCACTAGTCTCAATATCGAACTCCCTTAATATTGATTGTAGGGCGACACTTGGGGTTTAATGATCACCACGTCCTCCTTATGCAAGATACTCGACTAGGAAATGGAAAATAATGTTGGCAAGAGACACTGCAAATGTCTTCTGGTGTTGTCATTGATGGCAACCCTAGTCAGTAATTGAATCCGCATACACTATTTGCTCACACCGGCAGTCAGATTGTGGACAGTCAGGAAGAACAGAGCATTTGGCAGTTTGGTATTCAACGATTCACGTGCAGATTTCCAATTGTTATTTTGGGTTGTGGATCTCACGAAAGGTGCATCAGTGTATTTGTTGTGTTATCTGGAAATCTTAGTGCCTCGTACCAAGTCATGTGCAAATTTGGAAATCCGGTTGATACTTTTCTGTTGATTAGTATTTTGGGGCCGACTCAGTTGATAAAATGTGGTGCGGATATTCAAGAATTATTTATTCGAATATTTTTGTGCTTGATCATTATGTTTTGGGTCCGAGCTAAGTTGTGGTCGACTGTTGTGGATGTGCATTGGATAATTCTTAAGATTTGAGCCGACAGTTGCTAATATTTTTAAGTTTTATTAAAGCTGACTTGTTGCAATTAAATTGTTAGTCGCGGATATATGTGTATGATCTATTATATCATTTTGATATGTATGCGTGGTGTGCCAATGTGTATTGCAAATATCAGAAGAGAGCTAGAGCGATTTTATGCATAGTTTCACTTGCACATAAAGATTTTGTGGTGCAAGTTAGAGCAGAGTAGAGCAGAAGTTCAGTATCAATCTACAGGACAAAAGATCGACAATTGAGCCTAACCGGAACTGTAAACAAGTATTTGTAGATGCTATTCTTTGAGTTCATTCTCTTGGATCTAATCCAAATCTCTGTAAGGCAGTGT
The DNA here is from genome assembly GCA_007258455.2 of Sequoia sempervirens. Classification (NCBI taxonomy): domain Eukaryota; kingdom Viridiplantae; phylum Streptophyta; class Pinopsida; order Cupressales; family Cupressaceae; genus Sequoia; species Sequoia sempervirens. Next base: position 40,470 of record VDFB02162599.1, read on the forward strand.
GCTTTCCTATTTTGAGCAGTGAGCTCTAGGTAGTATGCCTGAATGCAAGTGCATTCCCATTTTGTAAACTTCTTTTTGAGTATACTCAGATTATATTGTGGATTGGCCATCCACCGTGGTTTTTCCCCTAACAGGGTTTCCACGTAAAAATCCTTGTGTTATGGTGTTGTGGTTATTTGCTTTCTGTTTCTGCATATTTCTTTTGGTTGAAAGCTTAAAGTGGGTTAATGATCAGAATAACAAAGTTAATTTTTGCAGAACACTGATTCACCCCCCCGCTCCCCCCTCTCAGTGTTGCTTGTTTCCAACAATTGGTATCAGAGCTAGTACCTCGAAAGAAGTCTAACAACTTGGGGAGATCTTGGAAAGAGTTTTCAATGGATACAAGCAGTCTTCAACAACAACTTATGGTGGCCCTGGATGATCTTGACCAGTCAAAGTCTGAGAACTGAGAACTGCAGGAAAGTCTTGAGAATGCAAAAAAATTCATCCAGTCATTGAAAGACAAAATCAATGAATCAAGGGAGAAAAGAAAGGTATTATGCAATATAGGAGATCTGCAGAAGAATTATGATATTATCTGTCTTAGTACATGAAATAGAGTAACCAGATGAACTAGGGTAAAAGCATTTATTGCGAAAAAAGGGTTAGTTGTGCGAATGATAAAAAACCACTTTTATCCTTCATTTGTCACTTTGCATTTTGGAGGAAAGCAGTTTGAAGAGCCCTGGAGTGAACTTTCCTGATTTGTGGAGAGACTCAAAGCGTGATATAATGTCCCCTTCTCATTAGTGATTAGTTCAGTTGCTCATCAGCCTATTTTGGAGGCTCGTAGGCTCGTTGAGAGGAAATTAGGGTTTCCTTGCTTGGAGATTTGTGGCATTTCTAGGTGTTTACTATTTTTAGTAAATACTAATTTTGGCAGTGGTTCAGTTGTCAGCCTTCAGTTCATTTTTTCAGTTAGAGAAGTTGCTTGTGTTTAAGTTTTGGCTTTCAAAAGCAGTTGTTGGTGAAATAGCTCATTTCAAGGCAATAATGTTTTATTATTCAGTTGACCCCCTTGGCCTAGTAAAATAACGTAAGTTGTTTTTAAAGGTGGGTCATGAAGGGGTACGCCCTCATGAAGGAGTTTTTTATTATTTTATTAAAGTTTTGTTGCCTTGAGGTTTGGATGCCACCTTGGAGAAGATTAATTACTTTTTGAAATTTGAAAAGTTGCAAATTGTGGGTCTTGGTGTACCTTGTTGGGAATTTGAAGAGTTTTCTCCTCTTCTATAAAAAAGAAGCCTTGCTCTAGCTTTTGGCATCCATTGTTAATTGCTAAAGTTATGCTGTCGAAATGACATTGTGATTATTTCTTCGAGAGATGCTTACCTCCTAGATTCCAATCAATTTCGTGTTTGAAAGACAACACCTAATTGGTTTTATTGCTGCTTCTCATCCAGACTAGCAGATTGAGCTTATTGTTGAAGAATTTTGGAGTTTTTATCATTTCTGAGTTGCTGGTTCAACTACAGCTAAAGTGGATTTTTGTATGCAGCTCTTTGAATAAAATTATTTTGCTTGTGGGTACTTTACCAATCATTCTCCATGTCCAAGGTGACCCCATTGCTGCAATATCAGAATTTAATTTTGAGTTGCTGATTTTTAAGGAAGAAATCGACCCTCAAGAAGGCTGTACCATTCTGAGGGCATTGGGAATTGTGCAAATAAATTAATGACTGCCTTTTGAAGCTGTTTCTTCGTGGTGACTTGGGCGCCTATCCTCCAGAGGTTCATTGCAATTGGTTTCACTCAATTCGGAGGTAAATTGATCAAGTTATGAGTGTTTCTTTAATTCCCAGGTTGCTTGTGATGAGCCCTGCTGGCTCTCAGCTCAAAACCCTTAATTTCTTAAGTCTTTAGATGTTTTCTTAGTTTTTTAGAGAATTCTTAATAGACAGAAGAGAAGGGGCGCAGCATATTTTTGCTTGTAATTTGAAATTTAAAGCAAAAACTCACAAAATGGAAATGCAGTAGTGCTAATTATACTGAAACAATAAGATCATGCATAACAAACATACCCGAAAATCTCCAGTTATTTTAAATAAAGAAATTGCCAGATCTACAGCTGGAAATGATGAAATCAAGCATGAAGGCACGCCAAGACTCCAGAAGTGGTTTCTCCTGCTCAGAAACTGGTCACAATGCTCTGAAATAACTAGGCGCCAATGATAGAAGCCAAAACCCACACAAAAGGAAGGCGTTTCAATTTATTTCTTCACACGCCTTTTTCAAGGCACAATTCCCAATGAAGGCTGTACGGCCAAGAAAGGAAGAAGTAGAATCTCTGATAGAAGTCTCTGTAGCTGTGGAATGATGCGCCACCAGTAGAAACCCTCAATTATTGTAAGCAAATAACAATCTCAAAATAAATAAACTCTGTAGAATCTGTAGAACCTCTGGCTGAAGCTCTCAACATGCACTGATTCGACTGATATTCCACAATCTCAAGAGTGCTCACACTGAAGAGGTAACGTTCTTCAATGGTAGTGTGTTCAAACCCTGATCACAGGAGAATGCACAGGCAAAATGCTCAAGGCAAAGAGAAATAGTCAAAAGATATGAGTTTCAATTGCCAGGGATGCTTTATACCTAATTGGCACGCATTTCAAGAAGGTACGGCCTTTTGCATCATTTAAATCTTTTTAATTTTTAATTAAGTCTTCTCCATAGTTTAAGACTTAATTCTTTGAGCGCACTTTTTAATATTTTAAGACATTAAAATATTAAAATCCCTTTTTGAACATTTTTAAGTGATATAAAATATTATTAAAGTCAATGTGACTTTAATAAAAGGCATTTAAGTTAAATAATTAACTTAATCACTTAATAATTCATAACTTGCTCAAAACTCTGAATAATCCCGTGCCGTCAGAAGCTGTGAACTCCTGGAATGCCAACGCTCGCTGTGATCCAATCACTGTCCACTGAAAACAAGAACAATCAAACTCTCCAGAATGCATCACTGACCCTCTATCCAAACTGGCTAGCCCACAAGGGTCCAATAAAGGGCTAACACACTGTCAACTATGATCATGCCAAAAACGGGGACATTACAGTCCGCCCTCCCGGAAATTGCTTGTCCGCAAGCAATCTCAACAACAAAGAATCAACCACTCCACCAGGATCCCAAGGATAGTGTCGTGAAATGTCCCTCCTGTCATCAACTGTCTCCTGTAACTCCCAAATCTGATCAACTGGATCATCATGTTGTACCCTGTCAATCTCAACACTATCTGTCACAGGAGAGAAGAACTCATAAGAAAGCAAGTCAAACTGCTGACAACACTTGCTCCCTAAAACTGCACGAGATATGCTATCATCCAACATATCTAACACGTGCATACCAGAATTGTGCATCTGAAACAGGTCATGTACATGATGACTGAAAGTGAAACTGTGTAGACTCCTAACCATGTACACACTGGAAATCTCCTCAACGAGCTCTGTCTGAAATCTCGATGCACTGACGGAATCTCCAATACTATGATCAACGCTCTTGCCTAAATCAGGGTCAAGAGTAGAATCAACATCCACCTCAAAGAGCGGATTATCACAAGAAGATGTAGCATCCGCCTCATAAAGAGGATTTTGTACTAACTGAGCCTCATAACTGTACTGATCCCAATCAAACCCCTCTGATCCCATGGGACTAGAATCAAAATGATAATCCTCCTGAAACATCTCATGCTCCTCTAGAATCTTCGGTTCTATCTTCTCACCTTTTTCGTTGACGAGAATGATAGATCGCATACTCCCATCCTTAAAACCAGCTTGCTGGTCCGTTAAATCAGCAAGGTCATCACCCTCATAAAACCACTCCATTTGTCTATTTGTACCCTTAGGCTTAAGAGGACAATTGTGGTTTTGATCATAAGGAGCTTTGCAATAGAAACATAGCTTCCTCCTACGCAAATCATTGATTGTCTCTCGGTCCAAAGGAGCTGCAAACTTCCTCTTTTCATCAATCTTTTCTGATTCCTTAGGTTCTGATTTGCTATCACTATAGGATGAAGATGCTTCTGCATTTGAAGTGAACTTACCACGTGAAGCTGTAAGTTCCATGCTACGAGCCTTTCTCATAGCTTCGTGCAAGGTAGGTGGATCGAATGCCTTGATCCAACCTTTCATTGGCTCATGGAGACCTTCTACAAATAGAATGACAAGTCTCCTCTCTGAGATTCCGGTAACCATAACCGAGAGCTTCTGGAACTCACCAATATAAGACTCCAAGCTACCCAACTGCTTCAACTGAGCAAGGTCTCTGAAGAATAGCTCAGGATCACGTCTATCAAACCTCTCTACCAGTCTATCAATAAACTCCTGGTACGAGGTAATCCTATCATGGTGTAGTGTAGCCATGCCATGAATCCACCAGTCATGTGCTACGCCATCAAGGTGGAGAGCTGCAAATCGTATAGCATCTTCCTCTGGCATAGGACGTAGTGTCAGGAATGTATCCAACTTACTCACCCAAGCACGTGATGTAACTCTACCGCTGCCATCATAGTGAACTAAGGTTAGTTTGTTGGTAGCCTGTCTGAGATCACTTTGCTTGTTTTTAGGCCTCCTGTCATTCCTGTTTCTGGTGTGTTCTCTCTTCTGGCTTATGAATCTGTTGAAGTTAAGGTGCTCCTTAACTCTCGGTGGCAAATTATCCCACTCATCATGCATAGCCATAATGTTATCTGCAAAATTAATCTCGCCACCCTGTTCAACTTCGTCCACTTCCTCAGCATCATCTCTGGTAAAAGTAGGACATGTAGCTCTCTCAAAGGTGCGTGCTGGAGCTATGACTCTCTGAGGCTCTCTGTGAATACTGCCTTCACGATCATGATCCAAACTATGAGCCCTATTAATTGTCAAATTTTGAACATTCGTGCTGAGTTGTTGAAGAATAGTCGCCACCTGTTCTTGCCCTGCAACCATACCTCTGAGCACGTCTTTAGCCTCTTTGTCCTCATCATCCCAAGGATTCCTGTGAGAACTTTCTCCAGCCCTGTTCGCCATATTGTCCCAATCTAATTCCTCCTCCTGATCTGCAAACGGAAATGGTGGAAAAGGATTTTGGTCGCCTCTCTGATTTCTAGGGCCTCCTCTAGAATAGAACTTGCCAAAACCCTCTTTATTTGACTTCATAAATTTCTCAAACCCCACAAGCTGGCAGGATGTGAGCTCTGATACCACTGTGATGAGCCCTGCTGGCTCTCAGCTCGAAACCCTTAATTTCTTAAGTCTTTAGATGTTTTCTTAGTTTTTTAGAGAATTCTTAATAGACAGAAGAGAAGGGGTGTAGCATATTTTTGCTTGTAATTTGAAATTTAAAGCAAAAACTCACAAAATGGAAATGCAGTAGTGCTAATTATACTGAAACAATAAGATCATGCATAACAAACATACCCGAAAATCTCCAGTTATTTTAAATAAAGAAATTGCCAGCTCTACAGCTGGAAATGATGAAATCAAGCATGAAGGCACGCCAAGACTCCAGAAGTGGTTTCTCCTGCTCAGAAACTGGTCACAATGCTCTGAAATAACTAGGCGCCAATGATAGAAGCCAAAACCCACACAAAAGGAAGGCGTTTCAATTTATTTCTTCACACGCCTTTTTCAAGGCACAATTCCCAATGAAGGCTATACGGCCAAGAAAGGAAGAAGTAGAATCTCTGATAGAAGTCTCTGTAGCTGTGGAATGATGCGCCACCAGTAGAAACCCTCAATTATTGTAAGCAAATAACAATCTCAAAATAAATAAACTCTGTAGAATCTGTAGAACCTCTGGCTGAAGCTCTCAACATGCACTGATTCGACTGATATTCCACAATCTCAAGAGTGCTCACACTGAAGAGGTAACGTTCTTCAATGGCAGTGTGTTCAAACCCTGATCACAGGAGAATGCACAGGCAAAATGCTCAAGGCAAAGAGAAATAGTCAAAAGATATGAGTTTCAATTGCCAGGGGATGCTTTATACCTAATTGGCACGCATTTCAAGAAGGTACGGCCTTTTGCATCATTTAAATCTTTTTAATTTTTAATTAAGTCTTCTCCATAGTTTAAGACTTAATTCTTTGAGCGCACTTTTTAATATTTTAAGACATTAAAATATTAAAATCCCTTTTTGAACATTTTTAAGTGATAAAATATTATTAAAGTCAATGTGACTTTAATAAAAGGCATTTAAGTTAAATAATTAACTTAATCACTTAATAATTCATAACTTGCTCAAAACTCTGAATAATCCCGTGCCGTCAGAAGCTGTGAACTCCTGGAATGCCAACGCTCGCTGTGATCCAATCACTATCCACTGAAAACAAGAACAATCAAACTCTCCAGAATGCATCACTGACCCTCTATCCAAACTGGCTAGCCCACAAGGGTCCAATAAAAGGCTAACACACTGTCAACTATGATCATGCCGAAAACGGGGACATTACATTGCTGGTTTTTAGTTTCAGTTTGCTGGTTTTCATTATCAGACTCCAAAAAGATCCGATTTTGGTTTCATTTCCAGTGTTTGAGAGCTTTGCAATTTGAGAGAATCATTCTTCACATATTGACATTATTCTATCATTGTAATACTAGCAATTTGCAGAGTATTTTTTATTGTAAGGTTGTGAATTAGTAGTACTAATCCAACCATTTGTTATTGCTGCATTTACTCCTACTTTTCTTACGCCCACATTAATTACCCCTGGATGGTTTACCGCTGGAGAATAAATTTGTAACTCTCATTGTACCCACTGAAAAGTGGAGAATTCCCACTCAAGAGTGGATGCCTGCCACAACGAATGAATTAGATAGTTCAAAACTTTCATGGCTGGTTATCCGTCTAAGTTCATTTCAATTTTGTAATAAGTACTTTGCCATATGTTAGCACCTCGCCTTCAAAGGGATCTTGAGTGCACATTCTTGGCGTTGAGTTTATCTTCAGTTTCCAGTTGTATTCAATTTCTGTATCAACTTTTAGATCTTAGGGATCCTCTGACCATATGCCCGCCCCTCTTCCTTAAGTGGTTTTAGGGCGCATTCTTGGTTAGAGTTGCTTTGATAGAGTCTGGGTTTGGCGCTAACGCTAATCAAGTTGGCCAAGTATTGGTGATTGTGTAAAAACTGTGGCAAAAAAATTGGTTAGCATATTTCACGTGAAGAAGATTTTGCGATTAAACTCCGATTCGACGGAAAGGTATTTATCAAAAACCCTGTGAATCTGTGATTTTGCAATCATGGCCACTCCATTGGTAGTAGAGGTTAAGGACAGACCCCATCCTAAATTCAAATGGCATCC
>VDFB02162600.1:0-11977 GCA_007258455.2 Sequoia sempervirens
TCTCCTTAGGCAGAAAACCCGGAGTAGTAGAAGAGGAGGGGTGGAAAGACTGCAGAGGCTTCATCACTTCTTCCAAACTCTTCCTCAATCTTTCATTCTCCCTTTTCAGCTCTCGCTTGGTCTGAGTCTCCCTTTTTAGTCTGTCAACAATTACGGCACTAGACCCCTCAAACTCCTCAATATCCTGCTCCAGGGAGGCCGGCCCAAGGTTAATAGTTTGGACATTGTAGTCCTGGCCTGTAACATCATCTCTTGTCCTATCTGCTGCAGGGGTGGCGACGTGAACTACCCTTTTGTGAGCTTCATCTCTTTCCACCCGGGAAATCACCTTGGCGACCTTCTTCTTCCTTCCTTTGCCGATCTGGGACAACATTTCATCCCAATCTAACGGAGTGTCCTCAACAATCACCTATTTCTTCCTGGCAAGCTCCTTCTCTAACCAGTCCGGAGCTACAGGGGCAGTCTGGATTTCCTCTGTCCTGGTTTCTTCCGGTCCTTCTGTCGCTTTTTCTTCCTCTGCAGCTGTGACCTCGACCTCCTCCTCAGTTGTTACTTTGTCATCTTCTTTCTCCAGACTCTGCTTGGCTTGGTCGACCCCCTCAAGCCCTAATTCTGGAAGTACCGGTGATGGAGTCCTAGCAGGAATGCTTTCCTCTGGCTCTAGTGATCCACGGCCTCTTTCACTTTCTGGGGAATCCCCGTATTGCACCAGCGGAGAAGTGTGTCTCTCTTCTGTTTCTGCCTCAAACTCAACTGCTTCACTGAACAATGTTCCTTCCTTGAACGGTTCTGCCTCCCCGCCAATTTCTTGCTCATCTGGATTCTCCGGTTCTGGTGCACTGGGCAGAGGAGAAACAGGCTTATCCTGCTCTTCAACTGTTAATGTTGGGGAGGGATCCTTCGGTTGTGCAGCGTCCTTGGGAGAAGGAGTTCTTGATCTCCTGGTATAGACCTTTGTTTTCTCACCCCCTGAACTCTCCACATCTACAATTGGAGGTTCATCCTCCGAAGCGGTCTGATCTTTCCTCCTCGCCGTCCTTGTAGTCCTTGTCCTCTTGGGCGGTGGAGGAGCATCCTCCTCTTCAGCCTTCTCTGTTTCCTCCTCATCCGAGGACCTACTAATTGTCAGGGTCTTCCACCTGCGCTTGCCAATTGGTTTCCTCCTCGTCGTATGTCCAACTCCCTTAGGACCTCTGACTTTAATATTGAAGGGTGAGGTTTTAGCTGATTTCCCTTTGGGGTCCTCTTCCCCGGACTCTTCAGAAGTTGACATGGGGTTGAGATTCCCCATCAAGTCAAAGGTGCAAGTTACTTTGGTATTCTCCAATTCCCAAACTTTGTGCTTAGCCCAAGAAAGGGTAAACTTCAACACAGGAGACATCAGGTCCTCTAACTCTGTCACTTCAAGTTCACTCCAATCAATGTTCGCAATTGACCCGTCCTTTATGGGCTCGTAGACATGATCCTGAACCAATTTTCCATCATCATCAAGCTGATCGGGAATCAGCTTAACATTGTATTGCCTAATAGCCCCCACAGGCAGCTGGGAATATCTTTTCTTTCTTGCATCGAGGTCATCCTTGATATTGACCCAGTAGTCCTCTAAATCATCCTTGTGTCTATATTCCCTGGTGGCCCTCTTCTGGGCCTTTCCTGTTATATCAAAATTTGCTCTCTTCAAATGGAAGGAGAATCCATAGGCTGCCAGTTCCTCGCCTGCAGTGTGAGTTGATTGAATAGATGGGCACATTTCTCCCACACCAATCCCAAGAGGGAAGTCTCCTCTGAATCCTGTCTTATGCTTTTCTCTCTTCACAACTGCGTCAAACTCACAAATCTGCCTTACAACCTCCAGTAGCACGATGTGGTCAATGGGATACTGAGGCAGCCTGTAAGGGGCAACTGGACATCCATCAACCCGGAGGTAGGTGAATGTAGGGAACTGAATAAACCATGCTCCATAGTTCTTGATTAGTCCCTTAGCTCCGTCGGATAATCTGAGGTGCTCGACATTTTGAAGTGTCCGGGTAATGTGCATTGTGAATGCATCATTCGCCCTCCTATAATCCTTATGTCCCAAATGCAGCTCCAGATAAAATTCATAGATGATGTCCTGTCCAATGGTTCCCCTCGGAGTCAAACCTTTGTAGGGATAGGAGATGGCCAGAACATACATAATGTAAGAAGACATGTTGAACTTCTTCGCCTCCAGGACATTTCTCAGTTGTTTGTCAATCTCTGCACTAATGAGCCCTGCCCAGTGATAGTTTGTCCCCTGACTCATCTTGGTGATCACATGGACCATCCAATTCTCTAATACTCCTGCAGTTCTCAATCTGGCCACCCTGCTCAACAGTGTGATGGCATCATATATGTCAGACCTGAATTTTACCCTGTGCAGTTGCTTGGGCAACTTGGAATGGTGAGATTTTGGCTTCTCCAGCCATGAGTTAATGATCTGCTGAGCTTTGACTGGCTCATTCTCGTAATAGGTCCTGGCAGTGTCAATGTTCAAAGCACAGACTGAAGGAAGATCCGGCATGCTGAAGGTTCGCGCAATGGAGGTCGGACTGAAGTTTGCCAAGACTCGTCCCTCAGTGCTGACTATCGTCTGGGTATCAAAGTCATACTGTCTAGCACATTCTAAGATCAGCTCATAACACTGAACCGCTAGAGGGAACCCTGCCACGTGCACTAATCCAGAGTTCATCATTCCTTGTCTCAAAGCTGACTGGTCCTTCTCAGCCGTTCTTTGTTTGAACTCCTCATATCACCATGCGCCAACGTTGGTATCTGATACATCAGCCCACATGGAAGATATCTTACTTTCTGGGAGCTGGCTCTTCATATCCAGTCTCAACCTTTCAGTCTCCGAAATTGAAGACGCCCCTGCACCACCCTTAGACTTCCCAGCAGCGGCTTTGCTTGATTCGGCCTACACATCCAAAAATCATCATTAGAATCCAATTATTATTCATATTCCAGTTCAAAGGGTTAGCACAAATCATGTAAATCCATCAAAATCCATGGGTAACTACTAATCCATCGAGATCCCGAGAAATCAGATAGTCTGAGAAAATCACGCAAACCGAGAAAATACCGTCGGGGTGAAATTTTGGAGAAATCTGAACCAGACGGATTCCTGCTGCCAAAGCATCGTTAATCATATAGATCATTAGTGCAGATGGAAAATCAAAGGATAATCGTTAAATTCACTCATTGGCAACAAGAAATAAACATTAGAAAATTGTTCCATTAATCCTATCATCGAAATATCAAAAGAACAAAGCCGGACAGGAAATCCAGGAGAATCCGGATAGAACGAATTTTCGCGGATAGCTTAAAATGCACCGGGAATAACCCCAACCCGCAGAATAAACCCAAACCGGGAAAATCCGGAGGCGGGGAAATTCTGCGACGACCTCCAAAACCTGAAAAATGATAAGATGCGAACCAGAACTCGAATGATCACACGATCTTCCCCACCCGAGCTCGAATGATCTCAAAAACCGACGATAAGCAACAAGACTCAGGACGCAAAGGATTTAGACCCCTCGAAAGCACGCAAAGGATAAATCTCCACATCAAAATAAAGATGCCCTAATCCGAATGACCAAACCACCCGCCATTAAAACCAGAACAAGCTTTAAGGTTTTACAATATCGGTTAAGGATTTACCTAAAGCCCTCTAATCTGAATAAGACGGGGGAAGCCAACATGATACGGGGAAAAAGCCGCTCAAGCACAATAAAACCTTCGTTCTGGGCCGAACACCAAAGGGAACCCTAATTTCGCACAATAACACATTTCGGGCCCAAAACAAGCAAGCAACCTGACCCAGAATCCCGTCCAAAGGATAAATGTGCCATCTCACGGACAAATGGAGGTCGCAAGGTACGGAAAATAGGGTTCCACAATAAAATGGATCAGACCCCGACTCTATAAATACGAAATCAAAATCAAATCAAGGGCCGACCCAAATCCAACGATACCCAAGGCAAGAAACCCTCAATCACTACGCAAGCGAACGGAAGGGCAATGAATACATACCATGGATCAAAGCGAACGGAATTCGAGCTCAGAAAATTGACCACGCGGCAAACACGTCCAAGCAATGAAAATACTGGCACCAGTACTCAAGAAATCCCCCCGCAAACGAATCAAGATTGATTCTCAAAGCTCAAATGAAAATTCTAAATCGCCAGAGCAAATCAAGTGAATAGGTGAACTCATAATGATGCTCAAAATGCCCCAAATTCAACCTTATACCCGCCTGAGCAGAGGTACCTCAACCGTGTCTTGTGACAAGGACATTTGAAGACAAGTCAGGAGCAGAGACCCAACCGCGAGGAATTTTGGAAGAAATCTCGGAGATGCGAATCTGAGTTTCATGGAAATGGAAGCAGGAAATCAGGAAGATCGGGATTTTGGCAGAATCCAGGAAAATCCGATAGGACCGGAAAATCCTGAAGTCGGGCAGAAACCCGGAATCGGAGAATCTTGCCAGAAACGGACAAGGAACGAGGTTCCAGAAAAATCCGCCAGAGATGGAAAATCTCGGATCCAAGTGAAAATCCAGACTTGGCCAAAAACTCAATTTAAATCAATTCCATCCTCAAGGAAGGGTCCAAGCAAGCAAGACCAACATGTCAAGACCCCAAAATGATAAATGCAATAAACCCAAAGGTCAAAGACACAAAAGAGGAGTCCCTACTCCAAGTGGTATGTGCAAAAGCGCACAACAATATATATGTATATATATATATATGTATATGTATATATATATATAATAATATATATATATATGTTTGTAGATATATATTTATATATATATATAGATTAATTTATTTATTCTGGTTTCAGTATTATTTAATTAATTTCACTGTTATTTAAGAAGAATATATATATATATATATATATACTATTTTATTTCTATTTAATAGACCATATTTTCCTGATGTTACTCATGTTTTGGATTGGAATGCTCTTCAGGTCGAGGACGGGCAGCTGGCACTCGAGCCCGTGGCCGTGCTTCAGCGTCGGCGACTTACCCTCAGAGGCAGAGAGATTGATCAGGTGCGGGTTCAGTGGGACCCAAATGATGAGGCTTCAGCTACTTGGGAGGATGCCTCTCGTATCAGGGATTCTTATCCTTATCTTTTCACTGGCTTCCAGGAGTAAGCCAAATTTTAGGGGGGGAGGATGTAATACCCCTCATGCTACTATTTGATTTTGACATTCACTGTGGTTTTGTTTGGCACATTATGATTTTGGTTGATACTGTTGCTATTATGTGTGGTAGCTTAGACTATTACTATACTCTTATGATGCCATGGATATTGTGATGAAATTTTATTATGATCATTTGATGGAGTTATTTGGAATGCAGTAGACTATAGAATAGTAATTTATGATGTGGTGTAAAATTATAATGCTTTATATGATGATATGTTTTGGTGAGGGGACAGGTAGCATCACTCGTTCGCGAGCGCCCTGCTACACTGTGAATCCTCCTCACAATGCTTTGATTTTATGTATATTGTATATCACCTTGTGGATGCAGGCTTTGCAGGAATAAGACTCGATTCCACCTATTTCGGTAGGTCTGGGCGAGCATTGAACCGATGACAGAGGCATCCATTTTTATTAAAATCTTATAATGATATTACTACCCAACCCTCCTAAGTTAATTATTAGGTTTCACTTGTTTACTAACTCACTCCTTAGGTTATCCTGTGCCCTTCCCCTTAAGCGAGGGCCACTTAGAGCCCCCTGAGCCACTCTCCCTAGAGACCCAACAGCATAAAAACCAAGGGTTGTTGTCCGCGATGCAGAAGCTGATGCAGAGCAGTAGAGCTCGATAGCTGATGTGGTGGATGCAGTAGAAGCCGTCCCCCACACAGCCATAAAATACATAACATAAATTCAATACAGAATTCCGCGCATAGAGCGATGGAAGAAATAACACGGGTTTCCAAGAATTTCGAATTTCCATTCAAATTTCATTCGATTAAATATATATATATATATATATATATATATATATATATATATATATATATATATATATATATATATATATATATATGTATATATATTTACAGAGATTCGAATATTACAGTAACAGAGAATTACTATACACATGCAATTCACTGTGCATGTTTGAAATAAAATGTTTTATAAAGAAATATATATATGAACCAGTAATCCGAGGAAAGGTAATTGTTTTCAAAACAATAACAAAATTTTTAAAACAAAATGAAATAACAGAATGCTGTTTAATTCCCAGATTGCAATAAAAACCCCCTTTTTTTTTTAAAGAAATAGCCACAACCCAGAAACCCCAGAGATTTCATCAATCAAATAACAATCCCCAATTTTCTTTGATTAAACTGTAACCCCAATAAATTTTCTTCCTATCATTATCTAATTTTCAACCCTAAATATAAATTTCATTTACAAACACAAATTCCTATTTAACAGAAGATAAATAAATTAAAAGAAGGAACCTGGCGTCCTTCGCTTGCAGAAGATTGAAGAAGCTTGGTCCTCTTGCTGCACTACTTCCTTTGCTGCAAATCTTCCAGCAACGGATCCAAACCTTCCTTCCTCTGCACCAATTTCTCCAAAAACAGAAAAGAACCAAGGGCAGAAAAATGATTGAAGGTAAAATTTCTCCAGCCTTCCAAAAAAAAACATCCCCTCAAACAAAGAAACCTCCTCTTAAAATCCATTCCCATGAATCCCTTCAATTTCCTCTTCCCGTGAATACCAGAGGACACATTTCAAGAAATAAAACCAAATAATATTCATTGATGCTTTTCCCATAATACATTTTCATTTTCATGCATTTAATTAAAACTAAATAAATTTTAAATCCACAACATGAACAAATATATAAATATTCATCATCTCCACAATTCTTTATTAAATAATTACTTATTAGAATCAACCATTGAGAGACTCAAAATAAAAGTAATATTTTTATTATCAATATTTATTTATTGCCATATTTATTTATGTTTTATTTTATTAATTACTTAATTATTTAATTTACCACATAAGACCATTCACCACTTTAGACAAATCATAAAATCATACAAAGACCAATGTAACTACACAATTGAATGTGACCAATATGCACAAACCATGAAGATACAAGACTGTTGACACCTTGGTATGGAGTTACTTTTCATGTCACCTCAAATATTCAACTTCCTACTGTTGGGTTGGTTCAATGCTCGCCCAGACCTACCGAAATAGGTGGAATCGAGTCTTATTCCTGCAAAGCTTGCATCCACAAGGTGATATACAATATACATAAAATCAAAGCATTGTGAGGAGGATTCACAGTGTAGCAGGGCGCTCGCGAACGAGTGATGCTACCTGTCCCCTCACCAAAACATATCATCATATAAAACATTATAATTTTACACCACATCATAAATTACTATTCTATAGTCTACTACATTCTAAATAACTCCATCAAATGATCATAATAAAATGTCATCACAATATCCATGGCATCATAAGAGTATAGTAATAGTCTAAGCTACCACAAATAATAGCAACAGTATCAACCAAAATCACAATGTGCCAAACAAAACCACAGTGAATGTCAAAATCAAATAGTAGCATGAGGGGTATTGTACACATTGGGATATTCCCTCTAACAGATGCTTATATATTTAATTCCCATGTTATCTTCGCAACCCTTCTCAGCTGCTGCATTTAAGATTGACTTCGTAGTAAAGTAAATAGTCTCCCTGACTCCTCGGCAATTTGTCACTTCTGCAGTTCTGGCAAACAGAATGTTGTATAGCTGGAATATACACCACTGCCAAGAACATGGAATAAAAGCCTAAATTCCTGCAAGTAGGTGCTGTTGTGTCTTGACAAATTCATCACTAGATGTGTTTTTATAATGTCAGTTCACGAGCCTTTCCTGTGCCTCCACACTCTTGAGGACTCGTCCTCACACATGTCGATTGCTTTTACTTGGAAAATTTCCCGTTTTGGGGCTCCTCACTTACCCCGTTCACTTCCAATTTTAAAAGTCTTCTATCTAATCCTTACGTATAAATAATCCCTAAAAGAAAGGATAAAGGGAATATATTCCACTCACATTAGTGTAGAATTAAATAAAGGTATGTATAGGGGTAAAAGTTAAGTATTTTTACCATTCCTTTTAAAATAAAGGTTAAGTATTTTTACCATTCCTTTTAAAATAAAATAAAAATATTATTTTATTCTTTATTTTCAGTTTTCTTTTAAAATAAAAGTAATATATATGGAAATAATGAACAAGTACCTTTAATTTATTTTTATTTTTATTTTTAATTACAAGTTTAGTTAAAATTAAACTATTTGCAATTTTTGTTACTAATGATTTGTGATTTGCATGTATGAGATATTTTTGAATAAATTACTGTCGTAAACAAACATGCGATATTTAAATTAAATTTATCTTTTTAAGTAACAAATATAAATATATAGATTGTATTTTAAAACTTTAATTATTCTGAAGCAATGTTATTTTCTGATGTATTTAACAGTTGCTAAAATTTTTAGGTTAGAACTGTTTTCAAGTGTATGAGTTAGGGATGTAAACAAATTATGAAAAGATCCATTTAAACGACATTACGATCTAAAATGCATTTAAAGATAGTTAATCAATTAATAATTCTTTTAATTATCTTTATTGGGATTGAACTGTGTTTACATGAATGGATAGTTATAGTTAATCTTGTACATGTTTTTAGATACTTATCTATTTATTCTGGATACTCTTGGTGTTATGCATTCTAGTGGTTCCACGTTGACTGTGTCATCCTCTCGGTTATCTTGCTATTGAGTTATTTTTTTTATTTTATGAATTGACATATTTGGGATATGATGGGAACCCAATTGTTTAAGCTACTTCATTTTTTATAGCAATGGGTGATAGGTTGTTAGACTTCCAGAGGCGATGGGAACCTTTTTGTGTGTGTTGAATTTTCTCATGAATATACCTTTGGGTTCCATTGATTGTGAATCTATTTTGAGCTCGTGGGTGTACCTTGTTCCATGATTTCTTGCATTTTGGTGGTTATTATGAGTGAGATGGTACATGCCTCGCATGTGTTTTCATTTTATGGCTTTTATGTTTGGTACACCCCTTGTGGTTGTGAGCTTTGTTGTGGAACTGTTGAGGAGGGTGGCTCTTCATGGGGGTCGGTGCACAAAGGGGTTGTTAGGGTAACCCATGGAAGAGTTTCCTAAACAAGTGATAATATAATTAATAAACTAGTGGGTTTGGGTAGCTAAAACATTAAACAAGATTAATGATGTGCCTCACCCATACCGTTACTTCTTTCACAGACTAAGGATGGGATGAGAAGACCTGGTTGGTAAGATCACTGCCTTGTCCTCACGAAAGGTAAGTGGTCCCGCATGAGTCACCCTATGGAGCGGTGCCTTGAGATAGGCTGCCTGGATAACCATATATGGAGGCGGTACCTTGTGATAGGTTGCCTGGATAATCCATGTAAGGCCATGCGATGACACTCTCCCGCAGTATCCGTTTACCCTTCTTTGCTTGATAGCCTCTAGAAGTGTTGATGTACTTATTGATGTACTTGTTGATGTACTTGTTGATGTACTTTTTGATGTACTTGTCGATGTACTTGTTAATGTACTTATTAATGTACTTGTTGATGTACTTGTTGATGTACTTATTGATGTACTTGTTGATGTACTTGTCGATGTACTTGTTGATGTACTTGTCGATATACTACTTGATGTACTTGTTGATGTACTTGTTGATGTACTTTGGGATGTTGTTCTATGTCAGTGTTGATGTTAGTCTTGTTTACTTGATCTTGTTGGATGTGGACCCTTTCTTGTCATTTCCTAGCATGGGGGGTGGACCTTCGGGTCCACATGGTCGGGTGGAACGTGCTATGCACCCATTGGGTTCCCAGGATGTGTTCGCGATACAGATGCGGATGCAGATTTCCAAAGCTTCATTTGGATGAAGACTTTCCTTCATTTTGTACCATAAACCTCATTGATGTACTCAATGTATTCTTCCCCATGATATAAGGGAAGCTCTATTTAATGTACCATTGTATCTATGATGTGTTGTATCTGTGGAAATATGCTCCACAATTGTAACATGAAACTATGAATTGAATCACAATAAAATATTGTATCTCTCTTATAATTATGGATGAATGTATGTTATCCTTATGTTTCTCTTTCGCTTTCATTTGGATAAAAGTTTAGTGTTTGTAATGACCGTTCCATGTACCCCAGAGGACGTAGATAACTTTGCAAATGCATAATTGCTTTTCATGTTAATATTGTACATTTCCATCTTATACAATGTTTCACTTTCAAACAAAAAAAAATTGTGCGGTATTTTGTTGTCCTTTGGGGATTATGCAGTGAGGGCATTACACAATTCCTTTCCCTAGGTATCTTAAAGTATAGCAATTGAGCACTCCTTTAAGTTTGATGGGTTGATATAAAAAAAAAAAAATCTATTTTATTTACATTTGTTTCCCTAATTTGACTAAAGAGGAAGATTGTTGCACAACAACGACTTAACTATAAAGAAATTCCAAACAAGATTAAAATCATGTGTAAATGATAGGTTAAATCTTATTTTGAAGAGCAAGCTAACATTTATTGCTTAGTATTTACTTAGTACTTCTGATTAAATTTAAAAGGTGAATTTCTTACTATGGTTTAATTTCCAACATTGATTTAAGGCTATCACTATATAAAGAAAATCCTTTGTTAGCTCAGTTCATAGTCTAAAGATTATAAAAGCAACTTAATTTACTTATTCAGGTTCAACTCTAAAATTACTTAGAATCTTAGGTTAAAGAAAACTTATTGACTAATATTTTTGAGTAAGGAATGTAATGACATACATATGAAATCAATCTTTAATTTAAAAGGTAAGCATTCCCTTATAACAATCTTATTTAATTATTCTATACATACTAATTGTTTAATTAATAACACTAATTATATATTATTAAAAATTATATTCTCTTACCCCTTCAATTTTGATAAGGATAATTCCCACTTAATTATGGAAATTTGTTTGAATTGTTCTTAGTAATGTATGAACATTAATGTATACGTTTTTTCATCATTTTAATTTGTTAAGTTCCCTAAAATGGATTTTCAAACTCCATCCATATGAGGGATTTTTATTTGATTTGATTTTTTTTTTATTTATATTTTCTTACCACTAATATTCTATTCTCTAATAATAAATAAATAGTTATTAAGCCTTTCATTTAGCTTTTTAGTTTTAAAATAGAAACTTTTCATTGAATGCTTTACAAGCATAATATGGAAACTTTAATGCTTTTTAATTTCTTTTTTTTTTGGAAATGGAGTGCAAAACAGAATATCGATGAGGTCTCAGTAATGCCAAAACTTGAATACAACAAAGGAAAATGAAATCATAGCACACATGCAACAAGATTTTCCTACCACAACAATTTCTATTTAAAAGAAAAGAAAGCAATGTTGCCTACAACTCAATCTGAAATATATGAGAAACTATAGTTCAAAACCAATGTTTTATGCAATGAAGTTCGAAACTTTCTCATCAATACTGAATTCTAACAACACAAAGTGATACATATATCAAAAACCTCAGCTTCAAACAGATTCAAAATCTTGCATGTTAGAAAAAAATTGTACGAATTTTATTTAGAAAAGAAAACTTAATCTAGTCCTATTTTTTTAGTGCTTTCATAAGTTCTATGATAAGAGTTTCAGAAAAATACTCTATCGAAAGCAGTAAGACCGTGAGCATGTAGCAACCAGAACTTCATGAACTTGTAATAATGATTTTCTGTGACATTTAGACAAGTAACTCCCCAAATTGTCATGAACACCAATAGTTCCTATTACTGAGGATCTTACATTTATAACATCATGATCAAAGAGCATTTGAAAAGTATCTACATAA
>VDFB02162602.1:0-20811 GCA_007258455.2 Sequoia sempervirens
CAACAAAATGGTAGATGAAGTAATCTCAACACTTATCAACACTTATAACTTGTAAGGATTCCACCTCTTGTCGCTTGTTGATCCACGATTACATCATGTTTTCTAGTTGTGAATGAATTTATCCATGATCCAAACTAGCAAGTTCATTAGCAAAATATTGTTGTGCTATGTGTGTATCATGTTCATAATCCTTCAGTTTATCCTCAAATTCAACATTTAATTATATTTCAAGATTATTAGATTCAATAGTCATTGTGGGTTTAGACAAACACTCCATCTCAATTGAAGATTATGATCATATAAGAAAAATATGACATAAACAAAAAATGAAATATGAGAAAAAAAGGTTACATAGAATCACATTTATATTTATAAATTATAAATACTTCCAATATATTATATATCTAAAAATTAAACCCCAACAAGGTACCTAAGGGCGGGTAATAAATACAATAGATTAGGGTACTTATCTCTAGAATTAATGTGAGTGAATTTGATGTGGCATTGAAATCTATTGCTTTATTAAAAAAAAATATGACCTAGATATTTTTTTGCTCAAATTCTATGCAAGATCATGGATTTTGTGGTCAAATTCAAGAATTTAGGCCACTTTTGTAAGTGTTAGTTTGTCTTATGGCTCATGAATCTAATCTTACTAATTGTGTAATTCCACTCTTTGATTTGTTGGATTTTTTGCTTTTTAGTTGTCATCAAGGATTGGAAGTATTTACAAATACCAAGTAAGGAGACTATCAAATCACTAGGGTGAAGTTCTCTTAGGTCAACCACACGGAGAGACTGAATTTATAGTTGTGCTAAAGATTTTTAGATAGTGATACAATCATAGTAGAGGGTCCAATTGAGGACTATACTACCATGTAGCCTCAACACAAATACATACAATCCATACACTATAACAATACTCAATATTAACATAATCTTATAATAATCAATTGGATCCAATTTACATTATTCCATAATTAAAATTATATCCATAGTTTCTATTGCAATGAACTTACAACATGCTAGGGCTCAACCATTTGTTTACAACATTAATTTAGCACTTTGACATGAGTGTGAACAAAAGAATGAGCTTCCTCAAGTTGATATTACTTCTTAGCCTAGGTTCTCCTTTTCTTGAACCAATTTCCTTATTTTTAATATACTCATTGTAAAACCCATCACCCCAAATCAGCAATCAACATACACAAGAACATCAAAAAACAATTTAGTTCATAACTAGAAATTCACACATTTTCACAACCTTGAAATGCTAAGATATTAAAATTTTGTAGAGTAACAAACCAAAAGACTGAATAAACCCATTGTAAACTTTAAACAATTATTTGAAACACCACCCTTATATATTTAAGGTAGGATCTAAAGCTTTAACATAAACATATAGATGCCATGACTCTATATAAACTAATCTAATATAATCTTAAATCAACTATTTAAACAACACCCTTATTTTATATGATTTAAATATTTTATAAACAATAAATTATAAAATAAAACAAAACAATTAGAATATTAACACAACTAATAAAAAATTAATTTACAATTTAAAAATAAATTCAAACACAACATTAAATAATTTACCTATCGAAATTACATAAATGCCATGCCATACCGGACTAAAACAAGAACTAAAAAATCCACAACAAGATGTATTTAAACTAAAAAACATTAGAAATTTAATGAATAAGTTTTATATTGGCAAAGATTATTTAATGCTAAAGTGGTCAGACATTACTTATGACGTCATCCTGAACTGTGCAGGCGCTGGAACGTTACTCTTCTCACTTTGTCGGGGAAGATTCTGTCATTTGACTTAAATTATAATTGCTGACATAACACTTGGTTTGGTGGGCCCGACTTGCCAGTGGGATTCCTCTGCGAAACTAAATATATTTTAATTTTGTTTCAACTTATTTGCCTTTTCTGTTTAGAGATCTTCCTTTGAATGCCATTTCCACGTGACATGCCTGTGTTTTGGAGAGTATAAAATAGAAGGCATCCAAAACAAGGTAGGATAAATCATTGACAATTTGACATAGGTAGTTGAATTTGTGGCTCACATAATCCATAGAATTAATAAATTGTTTATTATAAAGTATTGAACTTTATCCATTTGAGAATTTTTATGTGAATTGTATAATATATTTTGGATATATTGAATTTAAGGTATAAGATTATTCATCATTAAAACTAATTTGTGAATGCAAAAGAGTGCAAGAATCACTTGAGATGTGTTTAAAAAATATTAGAAAATTGTTATATCATTGGAAATTTGAGGATAGATTTTTAATGGTTCCTCATTTTTAGCGATGACACATAATATTTTCAAATTATTAGTCTCTGCCTTATAGAGACTAATGTAATCGGTGGACAGTTTTTGAATTAAAGCTTTTGATCTATGGTGCTATTGAATTTTGCTATTAAAGTGTTGTTTCTGTTATTTTTCTCTAAATTTACTGATTGGTGGTGAGATTTTTGCTTGGGTTTTGGATTTTATCATTTATAAATTTAAAAGAGTCACCAATCATAAGTGAGCAAAGAAAAAACTAAAATCACTTGTAATGTTTGAGATGGTCCAACAATGGGGGGAAGAGGGTATCCCCGTGTCCTATGAGTAGGTGGCATTGTTGAAAGCGGTTCATGTGGCTTGTTTCTCCAATGAAGCTATAGGGCAATCAGGGTTAGGTGGCATTCTTCATGGCCAGTATGGCCATTATCTGCCCTGCTTCATTCAGCCCAAGCCCACACAAAACCTCACCCTAAAGCCTCCATCCCAACGCCAGGAATCATCGACTTGCATTCATGTGCCTCAGCTTGGACTTACAGCTAGGGTTTTGAAGCCATTTTCAGTCTTCTCTGAGATAGCGAGTATTTGATGGTCTCTTTAATGTAATATTTGTAGATGTCATTTATGATAATTTACTGTGTGCAACTTGACACAAATTTAATGGAACGACCAAACCCATGAGACCATATTTCTTTGATGCATTTTTCCAAACATTTTACTGCCTTCTTTTTGCTATTGCTCACTTTTTTGCTTAGATAGATTTCTTTCAAGCATCCGTAGCTTGTTCGAAAGCATCTGTTTTAGGCTTTTAGCCATGGTAGCAAGGTGCTGATCTGTTTGATAAAATGCTTTGGTAGAGATGTATGAAAAATGTGGTAGCATAGACAAAGCAATGAACTGTTTGAGAAAATGTCTCAAGTAAATGTGGTCTCGGTGATGGATTGCCATGGCAAGCCATACAATGCATTTGCACAATTTTCTGTGATACCCAATAATTTCTTTTCTGGGACTGCCAATCTTAAATGCAGTACTTGTAAAAGTTCACCTGTTTTGTTTTATTGTAGTATTGAAAGATTTTCTATAGGAAACATGTTGAGTTCAGGCATCTTGATTAATTGTTTGGTCAACGCGATCTATTTTAGGTTATTATCTAAGGACAAAATCTAAATTTTTGTGAATGTGGTTATAGTGTTGATCAGATTGGCAGCCATTTTATTAAAAAAAAACTCAAGATTGCAAGCATTGATGAGAAGAACATGGTATTTAAGGAAAATTTTCCTCATGCTTTGGTTCTTATGATAGATGTTTTTGGGAATTATGTCTTGCAAAATGATGCAAGAGCATCTACCAAAACACCAATCATCTAGGGTACTTCAGACCCAAACTCAAATGGAGAAGATCAAATTAAACAAGCATCTTGATTCACTAATCTTCTCATCAAAATTCATCAATTTCTCTTGACATTCTCAAGGCTACCAACCATCACAATCACCAACTCAGTATCACAGACCTTTATCAAATTCAAATACATCTTAAACAACATCAATTTGATTGAATTAAAATAAAAAAACTCGATCAAACAACTTTGACTTCATCAATTCATTCAACTTGTTCCAACACTTCTCAAGAACCTCAAGATACAAGACATCATTTATGGAACTATGATCCACAACTTTTATTGTCCTCATAAAACATCTTAAAACATCATCTTTTATCTGAAATAAACCAAACATATTGCCACACCACTCTATTATGTTAGTCTTTCAAAATCATGCACTTCAGACACCAATTTTCTTCTTAGTTTCACATTGCCACAAGTACTAAAACAACAATACTTGACTCCAAACCCTTACCAACCCTTTGTACACTTCTATTATCACCATTTTGACAAAAATAAACCAACACAAACATTTACAAGGGTCTTCCCATCAGTATTTTGATCATTCATTCATTTAGCAACCATTTCCTAGTAGCCATGCAAACACGGCCTATTAGACATAACTCTCAATATACACCCTGTCTCAGGACTGTGATCAGTGTTTTGAATGCCCCTTAAGGGACTTTAAAACATATGTGAAAATCAACTTGGGTTTCTTTGGAAAACATACTCCAAAAATGACTGTCCTCGCTTGAGATTAGGCCTAATTAGGCCAGGGTTAGCATAGGTCTTATTGATTCTCCATGTCCCAGGTTCAAATACTCTTGACTAATGCTTCAAACAGTCTTCATTTGGTTTGTACATGCTCACAAATCCATCAGAAGTCCTTACTCAAGGATATTTTAACAAACCCTAGATACTTTACTCTTTAAACTCTGTATTTTTAGACTGTACATAGAATCTCAGTCCTAAACCCCAATCTTGCACACACAATTCTTGTCCTTTTGATCTACAACCTTGTGAATGTGAAAGTATATGAAAAATAGGGCGACTTTACCAAAAATCAGGGTTTTTCCACAGTTAGACTGAGAGAAACATAAATCTTTAGGTCATTGTTTACCCTAGACAGGGGTTTTAACAGTTTTATGAAAATTTACAATAACTAACTCCAAACATAACCAAAATGCATGAAATAAAAAGGAAAAGGAAGGTGATTGGTAAAACTATCATTCATGCCCATACAAGGCCATACAAAGCCTGGAACAATAGATTTCTGTAGGAAATTGCATAAAATTGTATTTCTCTTTATTCAAAATCAGAATCTCAATCACCCCCATCAATACAAACGGAAATATGGCCTTTTAAAGGCATTTGCACTTGTCTAATCATCTTCCAACTACCTCCTAATGACCTAGGACAAGAGTGACCTTTCATCTTTCCTTTTTTGTATTTTGCAATTTCTTGTACTTTTACATTTTTACATCTTTTTGCATCTTTTTGATATTTTTACAAACTTTCATTTTTTTGACCTCTTAAACACCTATAAAGACTAAATTACAATTGAATGGGCCCTCACATGGCCATTTACAATACTTTACATTTGAAAGTTCAATTTTTACAAATTTGCCAATTAAAGGCATCTAGTGAGCAAGGTGCTCCTACACCACAGAAGGTATGTATGCACTATGTGTCCCTTGGTCACTTAGAGCAGAATTTTGTAATGATAAATTACTATTCACATCTGCTCTTAAATTGTGAGATAGAATGGATGTGAAACTAATGATGTCTTGTTTCTTATTTTTAGTTCTTTGAGCATGGCACTGCCAAGCAAAGGCGTGATCTGACAAATCTTCTTTCTGGTCATGTTTTAGCACTTTGTCTTCAAATGAATGTCTGTAGAGTCATTCAGAAGGTAATGTTAGGATGAGCAATGGCTTAGATAACAATTACTAAATTGCTTGCCTCGTCAACATATATTTTGCCTTATTCAGTTATTGTTGGTGTTTCTTTCTCTTAAGTTTCATTGTGTTTCAAGCATTTTAACAATTCATTGAAGGCTACTATTTTTTAATGCAACAACTAGATACTTTATATATAACTCAACTTCTAGGCCCTAAATACTTTATTACTCATGTTTTAATACTTTATATATATGATTCCCTTGGTCACTTAGAGCAGAATTTTGTAATGATAAATTACTATTCACATCTGCTCTTAAATTGTGAGATAGAATGGATGTGAAACTAATGATGTCTTGTTTCTTATTTTTAGTTCTTTGAGCATGGCACTGCCAAGCAAAGGCGTGATCTGACAAATCTTCTTTCTGGTCATGTTTTAGCACTTTGTCTTCAAATGAATGTCTGTAGAGTCATTCAGAAGGTAATGTTAGGATGAGCAATGGCTTAGATAACAATTACTAAATTGCTTGCCTCGTCAACATATATTTTGCCTTATTCAGTTATTGTTGGTGTTTCTTTCTCTTAAGTTTCATTGTGTTTCAAGCATTTTAACAATTCATTGAAGGCTACTATTTTTTAATGCAACAACTAGATACTTTATATATAACTCAACTTCTAGGCCCTAAATACAAATTTACTACTTCATTTTTGCATGTGTAATTATGATTTTTTTTCACTCTAGTGTTTCTCTGGAGTATATAGGTTGTATTTTAAACATATATAGAGTCAATATGTCATGTGGCAATCATTGGTGTTGAAATAGTAGTGCAGGCTGTTGAGGTTGTTGATATAGACCAAGAAATAGAGCTTGTCTTGGAATTGGATGGACATGTTATGCGATGTGTGTGAGATCAAAATGGGAACCATGTTATTCAGAAGTGTATCAAATGTATCCCTCAAGATAGAATACAATTCATTATTTCAGCCTTTTTTAATCAAGTAGTGACATTATCAACTCATCCATATGGTTGTCCTATAATTCAGGTGAACCCAAATTTTTTAATAGTAATTATTTTTATTTAATATTAATTGGATATTGAAATCACAGGTTGACTCAAATTTTAATTTTACTGGCACAACAGAGAGTACTAGAACACTGTACAGATGAAAAGATACAGAGCATTATGATGGATGAGATCATGCAAGCTGTGTGCACTCTTTCACAAGACCAATATGGAAATTATGTGATACAGGTTTGCAACTTCAAAGCTCTAAAAAATAGTGTTTTCCAAAGATGAACTCTAGATCTCAATTTGACTTTTAGTCTGTGTGGCTTCACTAGGATTGATTGAAAAAGGAAATTCCCATGGAGTTTTTTGATTTCTTTCTCTTTGTTCTTGGTTCACCTTATAATGACTTTAAATGAGAAGTAATGGAAATTATTTCATTGGAAAAAATTATAATTTGATGGTTTTTCTTCAGTCCTTCCTTTGAATCATGCAAGACAATATTACAATGGTTTGCTTGAATTTTCATAAGAATGATACTCCAACAATAACTAGCACATGAGAAACTGAATATGTGGAGTCTAAATATCTTGGGAAGTTATTCTAAATTTCTATATTATAATATTATTGAATATCTCTGTACATGACATATTGAATGCAAACACAATGTTGGGGGTTTAATGAGGTTTGCTTAGTGGGCATTGTTTAATTGGATGTATAAGGAAGATTCAGAAAATGCATGTTATCTAATGAATTAGTTAAATGATAAATTAAAGTTTGAACTGTAGAATAGGCTTATTGACAAAAAGTAGTCTACAGAGTGATGGGAGACTATATTGGGGTGCTTAATTCATTTCTTATAATGGGCCAATCCAATACAAAAAAGCATTTTGGAAAACATGTATGTAAGCCTTTCATCCTGCCACACAATACTGATAGTTAACAATATATAGTGTTATCCATCTAAGTGTGGAATATCTTGTTCTCTACCATGCTAGTCTATCAATATCTTTTGCCAAAGTTTTGAACTGCAATCAGGATTTGACCATGCGTAGAAATTTATTTTTCCTAGTCAAATGGATGTATGCCAGCTCCTCATCTATGCTTCTGATTGTGAGGGCTTCTTATCCTGTAAGTTCAGGATTGTACTTTGACTATTGCAAGTTCAATATTTCAAAGACTGTGTAACATTGATGGATGTTGTTGGTTTTTGACTTTATCTGTTAAATTTACAATAAGCCTTTCTACTATACCAAGCAACGTAAAAGCCTTTAATTTACAATAGGCCTTTCTACTATACCAAACAACATAAAAGCCTTTAAATAAGCGAACCAACTTCTGGCTATTTGAACGCAGAGGAAAAAGGATAATGTCTTTGTAATATTTCTAAAATAGCCCTTTCCACTATTGCAAGCCATGCAAAAGCCTTCAAATCAATGATTAACTTCTTTTGGCCAAAACTTTGAACTTTTATTTCACTTGAATAGGACACACAAGATAGATAGGATTCCGGCTCTTTCTTTCTAGCATCTAAAAGATGTAACAATATATTTATTGAGATACAAGGTTTCGCTACTCATAATAGCAAGAAGAGAATTTTTAGGCAACAACTGCATTCAATTAATCTAAATCAACGTTCTTTAACACTCAAAGCAATTATTCTTGGGTATCTTTAGTGCCTACAATATGTATTGTATATTTTTTTTTCTATGCCTGTTGGTCTTCATTGTGTCTTTTGATCTTGCTGTGTGACTTTGTATTTTTTCTTTTCTTAGAGTTGTTCCTCACTCTTTCTTTTTATTGGATGTGAAATCTGATTGATAAGTTCTAGATGTTCTGCTTATTGTGGTGGTTAATGGAAATAAATATATTTTCAATTAGAATGCAACTTCATAGTTTTACATAATGGAAAATTGCAAAATTATTTTAGATTTGTACATAGATCAAAGATGAGTAGCAACATTTGTCCAGTGAGATTTATTTGTGCTTTGTAATAGGCTTTTCAATAATACTTTGTCTGCTTCTCTCGAATCTACTACATGCATTCCCTCTCCATAATCTTACTGCAGGACACCTGGGTTTGAGGATGAATTTAAAATGTTTGATTGATGTTTTTGATCAACAAACTGCTATTTTAACTCAAATTAACTTAAGCTGAGGTTTCTAGCTGAGGTTTCTGGTCATGAAAAAGTCAATCCTTTCTAAATATTTTAGTGATTTTGGTGAGATATTGATTTGATAATATCTGATTTGCATGTTGGTTACTTCATTCAGATAGAATAACAAAATTGAAAATAGGGGTTGTTTCCCTACCTATGTCACGAGTCAATTTTTGTGTAAGGTTTATTGGTGAGAAGTGATGAGAATTAGAGTACAATATTGTTTGTTCTATTAAGTATACTGCAAGTCTCATCCTATTGTTGTGAAAAATTGATTTCATGATACCTGATTTGCATGTGAGTCACTCTCATTTGGATAGAATAATAACTAAATACCTGAGTTTTCACACCTACATCACTAGCTATTTTTTTGTGTAGTGAGCAGTATCAAAATTCTATAAAGTATAATGTGTATCTTATTTAGTGTACTACAAGTTTTAACCTTTTTACTTATGGTTTATCATGTAGCAACATGTTCTTGAACATGGTAAGCCACTCAAGTGTGCTGCTGTAATTAAGAAACTAGCAGGAAAAATAGTTGAAATGAGTTGATGCAGGAGCATCTGAAAGTATTCAAACAAACTAAGACAATTGACAATAAGTTGCAGAGTGCCAGGGAAGCACATTGGAGATTACCGCATTTTACCGCATTTGAGTGTTAGAGGTTGTGGAGCAGGAATTAGTTACTAGACATCATGAGCTATGACATATTAGAAATTCAGATCATTTGGATTTGTTTTTAAAGAGATATTATCATCAAAAGATTACCCGTGTTCACAGAGAGAAGCCGACAGTGTTCAATGAAGTCTAATTGGTTTGTGGAGCAATTTCGTGACTTGTGAAGCCAAAAGGAATATTGTTCAAAGAAGTTAAGGACCTGGCTGACCTTCAATGAGAACCACACAAAGTTCTATGTATTTGCGGAATAATGCCTTACGTTTGAGGCCGACCTATTTGAGTTTGCACGTTACCTTACTAGCCATTGTAATTAGGCCAGCTTGATTATGATTAGAAGGCTTGCGGAGGATATAAATGGAAGATAGAGGATTGTTACAAGAAAGTGATCAATAAGGTGATCAACAATATGAAGTATGAAGCACGGTGACAAAGTGTTTTGATCCAGGAAGATCACAGAGCAGAGGGAGTGTGGAGCAGGAGAAAGATTCGATGGAAGAATGTTATTGTATGAATTGTTTGTAATCCCTGGGCTCTGGCCTAGCATATGTAAACCCCGAGTGGCATATGTAATGTGTTTTTGAGATCATAATATAATGACGAATGAGCTTTGAAGGCTGGGTTTTTCCTTGTTAGGGTTTTCCCAGGATACATCTGGTGTCATGTGTTCATGAATACCTTTAACTTTATGTTGATTAACATTTAGTTTCCATTGCATATCTGTTGTAATCATGGAGTTAGTGGTTTAGGCTGCAAGGCTAGATAGTCCTTCATTATACCCTCCTACCTTGACTGCGTCAAGTGGTATCAAAGCTGGTTGCAAATCGGTTAGCTGGTTGTGAATCTGTTGGGAAGAGAAGAAGTGTTGAAAGAAGTGTGAAACCTTAGAAGTAACAAGTGTCACCGCTGAAGAAGATCAAGGCAGGGAATATTCAGGTAAGCTTTTCAAATTAAGTTGCCTGTCTAATTTGTTTCGATGGGGAAGATTGGAAAGAGGATGAAGAAAGAAAATAAAAACCTAATATGTGAAAGGGATACTCTGGAAGAAGAATTGTGTGAAATCAAGAAGTGTAATTCAGAATTGATGGAGAGGATGAAAGAGCTAGGAGAAGAAAAGTATGATGCTCTTGAAGAAGAACTGAAAAATGTAAGAAGGAGAAATGAAGAACTAGAAGCAGAGCTGAATATGTTTGAGGAGGTTGAAGAGAGATTTGCAGAATTGGAAGAAGGATTCAAGTTGTTTAGGAAGGTGGAACAGAGGAATAGAATTTTAGTGTTTTAGCGACAGGAGATATTTTCTCTTAATATAAAATCAAACTAAGGCAGGTTGGCCTAATCATGTTTTTATAAACAAATATTATTCATTCTAGGTCGGCCCTAGAAGAAAGGTCACCTAGCTTGTATATATAGGAGAAGGTGTCTCCTCATTTGATCATCAATTCTATTCATTCCAATTCTTATTTCTTCAGTAGTAGGTTTTCCCTTCAAGAGCAACAAATTTGACTCAAGGAGAAGAGTTAAATATTTTGTGTATTCAAGAAATTGCACCATATATAAGTGCAGATCCATTGTATTGTATTCAGCCTTTCTAGGGCTTGATATTTTTATTTATTTATAAGAGAATATCTTGTTGGGTTTTTCTCCCTTGAGTAGGAGGGTTTTCCCAGGGTAAAATACTGTGTTCATTGTTCTATGTGTTGTGTTTTTCTACCCATTGCATTTATGATCTAAAAACCAACATGGTATCAGAGCGGGTTTAGGAAATCTGATCAGATTTGACTAAGCAAAAATTGCAGGGTTGTGGGGAAATTGAAATAATGACAAATCTTTGGAAAAATATTTTATTGGAGTTAATTTACAGTTTTTGGCATATCAAATTTAATACAGGGAATCAAAAATTTTGCTCCTCTCAGGAAAGTTCGATTATTTCAAGTAATTTGTATTTTGAAGGGAAAGATTATTTTATTGATCAGGAACGATTTCTATAAAGGAATCACAACTTATAAGTGAGGTCGACTATATCAGAAGAGGGTTCGATTTGGAAGACATTTGTTGTATTATAGAATTCTGAAGATAATTCAAGTGACGTGGTATTATTTATCAGTCTGGGCAAGTTTTTCTAATTTGTCAAAAAAGAAAAAGTCCAGGTAGAGGAAAATCATCATTGTATTGGGAAGCTATCAATTGACTCTACAAGAGTGTCAAAGGGGAAGTTTGAGATAAGACGAATTCTGGGATTAAACAAGAATTTAGAGGACGACTGGGAGAATATCGTCATTGGAGAAATTTGTGAATATTGTATTCAAGGAAGAGACAAAGAGACACTGTCAGAAGGTGCTTGGGAGATACCTGGATGCATCATTAAAATATATATACGAACAAGACAAATCAAAATATCATAAGCTACTAAAAGCGTTTATTATTGGGGTTGTGTAATAAGACAAAAGCAGAGTCTGCCTCCCAATGACAAAACAGATAGAATATTTATTTGTCAAATACATCGAATGGTTTGGAGGAGCCAATATTATTATCAGGGGCATCGTTTGATCTTCACGCAGACACAGACAAACATTAGAAGGCACCATCGAGTTTAAAAAAAGTCAAAGTCGTGAACTTCCTTTAGAAACGACAAGCAAGTGCATATAGAATATTAGATATCATCTTATACTGATATGGAGATTTATTTATGGCCACCAGCATTAGAACAATCGAGAGCTGCTTAATCTTTCAATGCAAGAGTCAACAAATATAATTCAACATAGGGTGTGGTTGATATTGTAGTGAAGGATCAAGGAATCGATATCAAATCTATTGGGTTATTGTTGGAAGCATTTAATTGAATTGTTGGTGTTCAGCGAATCAAGATTTAGTTTTATCTAATTATTGTGGTTGTTAAGCAATTTTATTGAACCCATAAATGTGAAAGAAAGAATTCTTAATGTTGGGCAGTTATCAAGATGGTATCCAAGTTACTAAAGCTCAGTGGACATTTTGGAGATTGAATAAAATCTTGGGGCTGAGTCTTCATTATCAGCTAGAATGTATATATAGGAAATTAAAGGAATGAAGGTCCAAGATGGTTCTGGCAAGATGTTGGTGACAATAGTTGGTATGAAAACGGGATGACGGTAAATTGATGGCAACATTGAGTGACAGTGGTGAAGATGAAACATCGCTACAGGTCTAGCTCAATGGTGTACCAACAATAAAAAGATAAGTATTTTATGTTTGTACCTTTGAATAATGATCATGAATTTAAATAATCATGTAGTTAATAATAATTCATGCAATAACATTGGGCATAGTGAATCATGTATGCTACCAGCATTGGTCTGTATATTCCTCTTCGGGGTAGTTTGATTTTATGAACTATTGTTAATCTCTTTAAAATGTAGGATGGATCAAGGAGAAAAAGGATGATGGATTAATTAGCAAATATTTCATAAGGAATTCAAAGGGAGGAAGAGCTTGGGGCATCATATGAGGAAGTCACGCCGACTGGAGAAATGAACAAACATGGAGACATATCTTGCAGCCATGGGACTGAGTTGGTGACGCATAACTCTCATGATTCTTCATTGGAGACATCTCTTGAGGGCACAAGGTTGGGTATGCCTTGGATGGAGAATTTCCATCAACAAAGAAGATTGAGAAAAATGAAGTCACTAAACAACGGTACCACATAAATCTTGTCCTCTTGATTTGGAACAATAGTCTATGGTTCTTGCATGGTCAACTATTGACAACCCTAGAAAGAATTGTGGAAAATAGTGAGGTTCCTATCTAAGATCATTGGAGGAGACATGCTAATGGCTATTGGATTGAGAGTTGTGAAAGTGAGTTGGGTAAAACAATGTATGTCCGGGAAAAGGACTAAGGTTTTGAGATCCGTCAATGGAGGGGAGTTCACTTCTAGAGGATTTTTGTAATCTCTGTATTGAGGCAGGGATCAAGAGGGAGTTTTGTGTTCTACAAAATGGAGTCCTGTGTCTTGAGGAACTAGAGTGATTCACTGAGAAAAGTGAAGGTGTCAGCTAAGTGGATTGCAATGTTGCAAGGCTAGATGCTAAGTCCTTGGAAGACCTCTTTAGCTGCAGAGAATAAAATTGCACAAGACAATCAATCTGGATTTGACATTGGTAGCTCCGCAAACCTATTCAAAATAGGGTGATCTGGGATGAGGTCGAGGAGGACAGTCCCAGACTCTTGCAAGTCATTAGTGTTGGAGGTGTGTGTTGGAAATCATTCCTCTAAGGAAAGCATTGCAGGAAATCTTGAACGAGGAGGTCAAGAGGTTGATGCAAGTACTTGGAGCTTTAGAGGGAGTCACATCATCATGAAGATTTGTTGTAATGTATATTTCTCTAAGATGAAGAAATATGAGGTGAAATCCCTTGTAGTGTATATTTCTCTAAGATGGAGAAATATGAGGTGAATGCCCTTGTAATGTATATTTCTCTGAGACAGAGAAATATGAGGTGAAAGCCCTTGTAATGTATATTTCTCTGAGACAGAGAAATATGAGGTGAAAGCCCTTGTAGTGTATATTTCTCTGAGATGGAGAAATATGAGGTGAAATCCCTTGTAGTGTATATTTCTCTGAGATAGAGAAATATGAGGTGAAAGCCCTTGTAGTGTATATTTCTCTGAGACAGAGAAATATGACCTGGTGAAAGCCCTTGTAGTGTATATTTCTCTGAGATGGAGAAATATGAGGTGCAAGCCCTTGTACATATCTGAGACTAAGATGAGACGTCATGTTGAGAGACTCCACGATGAGGATATCTTGTACATCTCTGAGACTGAGATGAGACGTCATGTTGAGAGACTCCATGATGAGGATATCTTGTACATCTCTGAGACTGAGATGAGACGTCATGTTGAGAGACTCCATGACAAGGATATCTTGTACATCCCTGAGACTAAGATGTGTTTTTCCACAAATGGGTGTAGCCATTGTGGACATTGTGTTGAGATACTCCATGATGAACCCTTGTACATCTCTGAGACTGAGATGTGTTTTTTTCTTTCACAAATGGGTGTAGCCATTTTGGGTGTCATGTTGAGAGACTCCATGACGAGGATATTTGAAAATACCTCCCTAGCTAAGAGGGAGTGTTAGTGTTTTAACGACAGGATATATTTTCTCTTAATATAAAATTAAACTAAGGCATATCGGCCTAATCATGTTTCTATAAACAAATATTATTCATTCCAGGTCAGCCCTAGAAGAAAGGTCACCTAGCTTGTATAAATAGGAGAAGGTGTCTCCTCATTTGATCATCAATTCAATTCATTCCAATTCATATTTCTTTAGTAGCAGGTTCACCCTTCAAGAGCATCAGATTTGAATCAAGGAGAAGAGTTAAATATTTTGTGTATTCAAGAAATTGCACCATATATAAGTGCAAATCCATTGTATTGTATTCAACCTTTCTAGGGCCTGATATTTTTTTGATTTATAGGAGAATATCTTGCTGGGTTTTTCTCCCTCTAGTAGGAGGGTTTTCCCAGGGTAAAAATACTGTGTTCATTGTTCTATGTGTTGTGTTTTTCTACTTATTGCATTTCTGATCTAAAAACCAACACATAAGTCTTGAAGAAAGCTTGGAAATTTTGAAAAGGAAGAACAATTTGCAGAGGAATGAAATATTTGACCTGAAGGAACATGTTAAGCAATTAGAGCAGTCGCTTGTAGCATGCAAGGAGAATGAGAATCTAAGATCTAATCTCGAGTTTTGTGATGTTTCTTGTGATACTAATGATTTGTGTGATGTTGCAGAAGCTTCTTTAGACAGTGAAGTTGAAGATGATAAAGTAACTGAACCTGCAGTTGTTGGTGATGGTATTGGTTTCAAAATCATGCAGAGAAAGGGACATGAAGGAAAAGGATTGGGAAAGCATCAACAAGGAATTACAGAACCTATTGAGTCAATAATAATATCAAGAAGTGAAGACCTTGGATATGAAAAAGGTAAGAATGTTATTGCAAGTTCAAATTAGGGAAGAAAGGGTACGTACTGTTCACATTGTAATAGACATGGACATGAAAAGGAATTGTGTTGGGAACTATATCCTTGTAAGTTATGTGGGTTAAGGAATCATTCAGAAAGGATGTGTTGGAATAGATTGAGAAGAAGAAAGCCTGTGACAGATTGTATACTGAAGGATTATGGGTGGATTGATGGGGCATAATGGAAACATGTTACTTGTATGTTTAGAAGAACGTACAAATGGAAGAATTCATATGTTGGAGGAAAAGATGGAACAAGCTACAGAGAAACAAGACCTTATGCAGAGCAGAACAAGGAAAAAAATTCAAACTACAGAGGGAGAAATGATAGGAGTCACAATTCTTATCACAGTGAAGGAAAAAAAAGAGATTTTGATAGAAGAACCTATTTTCAATTTTGGAGGAGGAAAGAATCAAACACTAAATGTCATCAAGAACCAACTACCGAAGAAGCTAATGAAGGGGAAGAAATAAATGATGTAGAGATAATTTGTGCAGATGAAGAAGAGCTTGTTGATACAAAGATAGTTTATGCAGAGGAAGATGGAACTTTTGAGTCACCAGATATGATAGAGAAACTGGAAGAAGGTGAAGCATTGATCTTAAGGATAAAGTTTATGTACCAGAGTGAAGTAAATATGAATGAAGGAATAGAGAAAGAAAATGATCTTGAGGCAACTTGCGGAGAAGGCTTGCTCAGATCGCCAACCAGTGAGGCAGTGCAAGGCTTGCAAGTAGACCACCGAACCTAGACCATGTCAAGATGAAGAACCTGAGGAAACTTGCAAGGTGGGCTTGTTCAGATCACCAACCAATGAGGAAGTGCAAGAATTGCAAGTTAAATGTCAAACTTAGAACTTGAGGCAGTTTTACAGGGTGGACTTGAACAAAACGCCGACCTTGAGGAAATTGCAAGTACCTATGGACAGATCGCCAAACCAATTCGAAGAGACAACATTGGATTTGACATAATATAGACCAAAGTGAAGAGGCTCACTTTTCAAATAACCCCGAGAATTTGATGCAGGAGCATCCGAAAGTATTCAGACAAGCTGAGACAGTTGATAGTAAGCTGCAGAGTGCCAGGGAAGCACATTGGAGATTACCGCATTTTACTGCATTTGAGTGTTAGAGGTTGCAAAGAAAGAATTAGTTACTGGACATCATGAGCTATGACATATCAAAAATTCAAATAATTTGGATTTGTTTTCAAAGAGATATCATCATCAGAAGATTACCCGTGTTCACAAGAGAGAAGCCGACAGTGTCCGATGAAGTCTAATTGTTTGTGGAGCAATTCAGTGACTTGTGGAACCAAAAGGAATATTGTTCAAAGAAGTTAAGGAATTGGACGACCTTAAGTGAGAAACACACAAAGTTCTATGTATTTGTGGAGCAATGCCTTATGTTTGAGATCGACCTATTTGAGTCTACACGTTACCTTACTAGACGTTGTAATTAGGCTGACTTGATTATGATTAGAAGGATTGCGAAGGATATAAATGGAAGATAGACAATTATTACAAGAAAGTGATCAATAAGGTGATCAATAGTATGAAGTATGAAGCACAGTGATGAAGTGTTTTGATCCAGGAAGATCACAGAGCAGAGGGAGTGTGGAGTAGGAGAAGGAGTCAATGGAAGAATGCTATTGTATGAATTGTTTGTAATCCCTGGGCTGTGGCCTAGCATCTGTAAAGCCCGAGTGGCATATGTAATGCATTTTTGAGATCATAATATAATGAGGAATGAGCTTTGAAGGCTGGGTTTTTCCCTGTTAGGGTTTTCCCAGGATACATCTGGTGTCACGTGTTCATGAATACCTTTAACTTTCCATTGATTAACATTTAGTTTCCATTACATTATGTTGTAATCATGAAGTTAGTAGTTTAGAATGCAAGGGTAGACAGTCCTTCATTGGACCCTCCTACCTTGACTGCATCATGAGTCAACAAAAAATTGCTTCCAATGTTATAAAGAAATGTTTACAATTTGGAGGGCTAGCTGAGCGACAGATACTGATTGGTGAGATGCCTGGTTCAACAAATGAAAATGAACCCCTTCAGGTCAGTCTTTTTTCCAGCAGTTGTACTTAAATAAATTACAAAAAAATTGTAGAATGTTTCTTTTATCCTTCATTTTATTCTATTCTTTTGGCTCCAAGTAAAATGGGTCCATGTTTGTACTTTAAAAAAGTCGGTTGTGGTCATCAAATCTGATTTCATGGCAACAACCATTTTGAAAAAGTTTGAATTGTTCGACATAGGCTCTTGATTGCCTAAGATGGGAAAGAACAACTGACCTAGCCAACACAACTTAGAGTATGAGATCCCCCATCTACCTCTACTAGGTTTAGTAGAAAGATCCTTAATGTATGTTGTTTTTAACATTCAACAATCTTTGAGATAATTCCCCTGGGCTATGGGCTGCCTTATTGGCAGTTATGGATCTACTTCTCAATTGTTTTCTAACAAAGTCACACCATTATGGTGACAAGGCCAACTGATGAAATACAAAATAGATGATGAAGGGTTATATTTCATTATCTCTAAAAGGAAGGATGTGATTGGGAAGCTCTAGAACTCTAGGTTTACAAAGGGTTCACACACATTCTGAATTTTTTTGGGAGGTACAAAGCCAACAAAAGTGGAAAGGCACTTTCATCATTTGGATGACTTAAAAATGAGGAGAATCAAAAAAATAATTTATAGTACTTTGTAATGGTTTGTTATTTAAGTAAACAATGGTACAAAGTTGGAAACTACGAGGGTTTTTTTTGTTGAGTTTTAGAATGTAGTCATCTCAAAGTTAGCATGTGACACCATAGTTTAAGGTGAAGGGGGCTCATTAAGCCATGTCCTAGTCGACATATCAATTTGGTGTACAAGATCCTCTAGCAAGAAATTGTGTTCTCTTTAATGTAATATTTGTAGATGTCATTTCTGGTAATTTACTGTATGCAACTTGACTTATTCATTTAATGATCTATTTTTTATGAATTATCATTCTTTATACAACCAATATCTATATATCGACAAATTTTATGATATCTACCTTTTGGGGTTTCAATCTTCACACACATATTGGAGCAGTTTGATTTTCACCAAGATAAGATACCTAATCATTTGCAAGAAGATTGTTTGGATTGGTAGCACAACACTTACATGAAAATGACATGATGTTATTCAAGTGTAAGTGATTTCAATTTTATTTTCAGTGTTAAGATATATCTATGTGATTTTAAAATTTTATAGCTCATAGTTGTTGTGATCAGTGTTAATTTTTGTATTCAGTTTTGTTGTTATAGTTAAAGAAGTTGTTTAGCTCCTATCTTTGGTCACTAAATAAAGCTCCTTATTTATTTTTATGGAATCTGCATTGCCATTCCAGGTAACTAGAACCCTTAAACCCAAGAACACACATTTTTCGCCATACGAACCAGTTTGCACCATGTGTGAACAAAGGGTTTTCTTCACATAGTCATCAAACAATGACGTTGCGCAATGCACAACTACAAAAAAATTTGAACAAAAACACTTTCTCCAATGCACCATTCAAACACCAAACAAAGCTCTAGCTTGTTGCCTGCACAAACAACAGTTGAAAACAACTTTCCTTAGCTTGCGGGAATACCATTTGTAAATTACAAAGAAGAAATGTTTGTAGTAATGTTTTTGCTACGTAAGTTTCAATTACAAGGAACATTTACAATCGCAATATATAATTGCATCATAGCAATTGTCAAACAAGACAACACTGTCACACCTCCACCCAACTAAAAGGACATTTACAACTTAGCATAGTTACTTATCCTGCACAAAATAATTAGTTAACTTTTTCAGCTCAACTTGTTTTAATTTGGTTTAGTGGAATAAAAACTTGTTTTTGGTGCGAGGAAGTTAAAATGAAGCCTTCTCTGTAAAATGGATTTTTTTTCCATTGAGATAGTTGTCCTTCTTTTTGATGTTAAAGAATGTGTTTTGTTTAAGATAAATCTAAATCTAGATTTGGTCATTTGCAGTGATGATTGAGAAAATACTAATGACAACCATGAGTTGGAAAGCTCTTCTTGATCATAAAGGCTAAATATTCAGAGACTGCATTGCAAAAGATGGAGACTGAAGCAAGCTGTGATGTGCACTTTTCTCAATGGACATTGAGTCTAATTTAGCTATGTCAAGAGGTGAAAGAGCACCAAAGGATATATTTCTAATGCTTTCTTGCCCAGATATATGATCACAACTGTAATATTTGATTGAACTATTTTCCATGTTCACACATAATGACTGATTGATAGTTAATTGCTCCTATAGTCCTTAACATCTTATTATATAACAAAGAACTTATTTCATGCAACTGTGGTGAAGAATTTTACATATTTCCATGTAAATTTTGCAAAGGAATGAGAAGCTGATTTGAAGATGTAATTTTTGGACAATCTGACTTTTTATTTTATATTGGCATTTAGACATTGCCTACACCTGATCTAAGATATACTTCAATGAATATATAGATAGTTTTGTTTGTTTTTATCACTTATCTTTGTTCTACTGCTATCTCTTTTAAGTTTTGAAGGAGGGTACAATAGTGCTCTAGACAATTTCTCACTTATCTTTGTACTACTACTACCTTTTTTAAGTTTTGAAGGATGGTAGAACACCGCTCTAGACAATTTCTCATCATTACAAATGTTAGGAAGTGCCCTTTACTACTGAGATCTTTGGAATAATTCCCTTGTGAATTTTTTTTTTCTTTCAAACATTTAATTACGATCACTTCAAAAAATTCTATTTCAATACACCCAGAATTGCTCTAGGCAGGGACTCCAGCTGGCGCACAACTCATGTTTGTGTAAGAGGCTAATCTTATGATCATATATATATGTGAAAGTAACATTTCTCTCAGCTTAATTTAATTCAATCATATATAAATATTTAATATAAATTAATTAAGATTAGGTGATGAGATAAGTTAGGATTAGTAATTGAATAATTAATAGTATTTTGTGAAAGTGATTGCAATAGATTAGTGTTTAGTTCTCAAATTGTTGAGTAAGTGAGGGAATTGAATGTGACATTGAAGTTTACTATTTTAGTATAGAACAATAGGTTTATATATACTATTTGTCTTGGATTGTATGGAAGATCATGATTTTTTGGTTTGGATTATTTGTATAAGAGGCCACTCATACATATATATACATATATATACATATATATACATATATATGTATATACATATATATATATATACATACATATATATATACATACATATATACATATATATATATATGTATATACATATATATGTATATATATATGTATATATATATGTATGTATATATATGTATATATATATGTATATATATGT
>VDFB02162603.1:0-11401 GCA_007258455.2 Sequoia sempervirens
CACAACAAAACCCTCCTAATTTTCAATGCAATCTCATATAGCAATTGACAATGAGCTTCATCAAACATTGTTTTTATAGCTTCTATTTTGGGTGTGAAAATTTCAGTGATATCTTGGTTTGTTTTCAATTTTGGGTTTTGGTGGATATTATTAATATTGTTTCAATTGTTTGGCGTGCTAATCCCTATGTAGGCTATACCACACAAGTATTCTTCAATTTGCTAGACTATCTTAGCCATACCAATATAAGTTTCAAACATTCTACATGTTGTTCTAATATCCTCTAGCTGTGTAGATTTAAATGCATCC
The DNA here is from genome assembly GCA_007258455.2 of Sequoia sempervirens. NCBI lineage: Eukaryota > Viridiplantae > Streptophyta > Pinopsida > Cupressales > Cupressaceae > Sequoia > Sequoia sempervirens. Next base: position 310 of record VDFB02162603.1, read on the forward strand.
TATTTGAATCCAAACCTTGGCTGCACTATTCAAACAATGTCGATTCATGCATATTTTGGATTGTTGATTGGCGCCTAAGGCTGTGAGGGCCATTCATTTATTATTTTTATGGGTAAATTTATTGTTATTTCTGTTCTGATCTTTCCTACCAGAGCTGGGCATGAGTTTTGCAAGAATAGAGCATTGATTTTTTGTCTCACTAGGGGACTGATAGTGATCATTTTTTTATTGCTGTTTAACATTTTACATGGAGGGTTTCATAATTTTATACAGTAGCTACATTCTTATCAGACCAATAGCAAATCCTTCATTCTACTTAAAATGCCCCTATATCAGCCAAACATATGATGGAACTGAAGCAGCAATAATTTGGAGGTATCGATGTGTGTGGCTCCATCTTTTCCTTGTTGGGGGCAATGTTTCTGGGCACTTTTGCAATTCTTTGTCTCCATCTAGACATCAAGTTGCACCTCCATTCAGCACCTTAACAAATCATTCTATGGAATGATGCCCATGGCAATCTTGAAGGGTTACTTCTATAATAATTTAACAACTATATGAGTTCACATACAACTCCTACGAGCAATTCCAATCCATCTATAACCTGCAACACTTATCAAATATTTTCCAGATTGTTCAATTGCAAATAAAGGGGGTTGCTACTTCAACAAGTTTTCTATTATATTTGTAATGCCCTTCCCATTTGCAGCCTTGAGATGTGGATCTTGGCATCATTCCTCGACTATGTATCAGGGGATGCATAAGTTGTACTCGTGCTTGTTGCGTTGGGTGTTGAATGGTGTTTCAACTTCACTATTTTCTTTGTCAGTTTAGTTGTGATTGTTGCTCTTGCTCTAAATGGTGTGTTTGGCACATACTTGGCAGACTCACCGAAAACTTGGCAAGTCTTGAAAAACTTGCCAAGTTTTCTGGCTTGCAAGTACTCCCTAGGTAAACTCACCGAGTTTTTGGCAAAAACTCATCAAGATTTTGGCAAATTTCTGCAAAAACTCGACAAGTCTATGGCAAAAATTCACCATGAATGCATACATCAAGCCACTATGGCAAAAAAAGGCATCATAGCAAAAAAAACACTCTAAACTTGACAACAAAACTCGCCAGATACATCCAAACTTGCCAAAATCTCAACAAGTTCATGGCAAAAACTTACCGTGAATGCAAACATCAGGCCGCCTTGGCAAAAAGAGCATCATAGCAAAAAAAACACTCTAAACTTGACAAAAAAACTCACCAGATACATCAAAAATGCTAAGCACAAAAAAAATGAAAGAAGCCTTGCCAAATCTGATCTAAATTTTCTGATTTTGAAGCTCCGGAATTTCGTCAAACACTTTGCTTGTAAACTCTTCAACTACTGTTTATGGCTTCTTTTTTTGTTTTCCAATGCATATGATGATATCATAAATATAAAAGGCTTCTAATTGCAATATTCTAAAGACTGAAATGGAAAAGAGACGAGACGCAGGGCTGATTTTGGTTTCTCCAATGCAATAAGATGATTGACTCATGCAAATTTACAGCTACAGCATAATGACATTATGACAAACAGTTGATATGCAATCCCCAAACTCATGTATACTGCTGCTTATGATTGATTGCATTCTTTGCCAATGATGTACAATGATATAAGGCATTATCATATCAATCAATACAAACAGCTATATTTATCATATGACATACAACTTCAATCTGCTGTGACAGTGATAGACAATGACTAAATGCAACCTACAATCTGCTCTAGATGACAGTGACTTCCTTCACTAATAACCAGTGACTCAATGAGGAATGAAAATGTAATTACAATGACTCTAGATGCAAGTGTTTACAATATAAAAAGAATCTGGATCGATAGCTCGAAGTAGCTAACCAACAATGCAGAAGCCCATCGATTCCTTCCTCAAAGTCGTCCTTTTGATGCTAAAAGGTAGCGCCTAATCTCCTTGGTGGCCTGCGACCTCTCCTCAAACAAAACCGAATTTTTATATGCCTCCAAACATAAAAATCGAACCGGTTATTTCCTACAAGATGTCGCCCTGTTATTGCACCAACAAATTGTCCTTCAATTGCCAAAGATCGATTTGCTACAAGCTGCAAATATATCTCAAGGAATTCGTCCCAGCTGCTTCTCAAAATCGAACTTCTTATGACTGAATTTGTTCTTCACAAATCTGCAATATCTTCTCCAAAATCAAATATCTCCACACCACCAAAATTTGGTCATAGACCATGAAATTTTGCCCAAATTGGAAGACTGAAATATCTTCCACTCAAACTCCAGCTAGGGTTGATCTTCCACAACCAAAACCAGTACCCTAGAGTATTCAAACCTCAGGCAATGCAAGCACTTAACTTTTACCAAACAGGTATAAAAATAGAATAACTCAAAACATGATCAAATGGCTTACATTGAGCTCCTTATAAAGAATTCTCATCAACCTTCAAGAAGCTTCTAGAATAAAATATTATTTTATTCCCTTAAGTGACTTTATGATATAATATTTATTTTAGTCACTTAATTAAATTAATTAAATATAAAGCTATCTTATGATATTAATTTATTGAGATAACTTTACAAATAATTAATTTAATATTTATTCCCTTATTTCTCCTTTTAGCCTTCATGAATAACTAAGGCTAAATGCTCCTTAGGCATGGCTAGTGTGAAGTGGACATTACAATCCTCCCTTCCCGAAATTGCTTTCCCTCAAACAATTGCAAACTAGGATGTTGTAGAATCTATTCACCTTCCAATGTGGCATCCTTGGCTGGCAAGTCTTTCCATCTCACCAAATACTCCTTCACCACCTTGTTGCTCAATCTCTTCTCTCGGGTATCTACAATCTCCTCAAGAATCAAGACCAAATGTCCCTACTCATCCAACGGTGGAAGCTTTGATGAAGAAGTAACCTACTGCCCTAGTGCCTTCTTAAGACTCGAAACATGAAATACATTATAAATCTTGCTGCTTTCTGGCAACTCCAACTCATATGCTACCTCTCCAACACGCTTGATGATCCTATATGGCCCATAAAATCTAGGCTTGAGCTTCTCCGCGCCACTCTTCTTCAAGGACGACTATCTCTAGGGTTGCAAACAAAGGTAGACCAAGTTTCCTACCTCAAAACTGCACTCAACCTTGTGTCTATCAGCATAAGTCTTCTGCTAATTTTGTGCCACCTGTAGGTTGTCCTTGAGTGCTCTCAAGATATCCTGACTCTCCTGGATCCAATCCTTGGCCTTAGGAGCCCTACTCTCCCCAAAAGCCAAATCCATGAATGATGGTGCATCATACCCATACAGTGCCCAAAAAGGAGACATCCCAATAGACATGTGGTAAGTGGTATTATAACAATATTCTCCCAAGTCCAACCACTTAATCCATGCCTTTTGTTGTCCTGAGATGTAGTTGCGCAAGTACCCCTCAACCCACTTATTCACAATCTCTGCCTGGCCATCTGTCTGTGGTTGGTAACTCATGCTCGAAGTCAACTCAGTTCCTGCCAACCTAAATAGTTCCTGCCAGAATGCACTCAAGAACCTACTATCCCTATCACTGACTATGAATCTAGGTAGCCCATGCAACGTGAAGATCTCTCTAAAGAACAACTCGGCTACCTGTGGTGCCCTGTACTCTGTAGGCATAGCAAAGAAGTGAGCATACTTCATCAACTGATCCACCACCACATATATACAGTCTCTCCCGTGCACCTTGGGTAGACCTGTGATGAAGTCCATAGAAATGCTCTCCCACTTCTGCTCTAGAATGGGCAAGGGTTGCAATAAACCAGCCAAATGTGTATGCTCAGACTTGTTTTGTTGGCAAGTCACACACTCTCTGACATGTCTCAAAAAATCCTCCTTGAGGCCCTTCCAAGAGAACCTCTCTCTGACCTGTCTGTATGTCTTAAAATAACCTCGATGGCCTGCTAGAGGAGTGTCATGTGAAGCTTGCGGTATCCTCTCCTTCAACTTAGATTCTGGCACCAAGTAGATCCTATCCTTGTAGAAGATCACATCATCCACCACTCAGTACCTGTCATCCTGTAATAGTCTATACATCACCTCACATGCAAATTTATTCTTGGAGTACTCAACCAACAAGAGAGACTTCCAATCAACTGAAATCTTTGAAAGTCAACAAGCGGCAGGCTTCCTGGAAAGGGCATCAGCAACAATGTTCTTTTTCCCTTTTACATACTCTATATCAAAGTCAGAGGCCTGTATCTTACTGACCCATTTTTGCTGCCTCTCGTTCAAATCTTTCTGCTCCAAGAAATACCTGAGACTATTGTGGTTGGTCCTAACCACAAACTTCCCTCCTACCAAGTACCACCTAAACTTCGCCGATGCATGCATTATGGTGAGCATCTCCTTATCATATATAGAGTAGAGTCTCTCAGGTCCCCTCAACTTTCAGCTCTCAAAAGCAATGGGGTGTCGATTCTGCATCAAGACCACTCCTATGCCTTCACCCAAAGCATCACACTCAAGAACAAAAGGTTCGGTGAAGTCTGGGAATGCTAGGACTGGGCAACTACTCATCACCTCCTTAAGCTTGTCAAAAGCTTGATGTGCCTCATCTGACCAACTGAATGCACCCTTCTTAGTGAGATCTGTCAAAGGTGCTCCCAACTATGAAAACCCTCTCACAAAGCGCCTATAGTAGCTGCATAGCCCAAAGAATCCACGCAGCTCAATAAGAGTCCTAGGTGTTGGCCAATCGAGTATCACCTAAATCTTCTCTTGATGAACCTGTACCCCCGATGCACTGATCACATGCCCCAACTACAAAATCTCCCTAAGGCCAAACTCACAGTTCAAGGCCTTAGCATATAGTGATTGCTCATCCATGATGGTCAAGATCTCATCAAGCTATCTCCAGTGATCCTCCCAAATCTTGCTATATATGAGCAAGTCATCAAAGAATACCAAGAGGAACTTACGCAACTGCTTGTTGAAGATGTGATTCATGCATGACTGAAATGTAGCAAGTGCATTTGTCAACCCAAACGGCATAACCAAAAATTCATAATGCCCATAGTGACATCAAAAAGTTGTTTTGTGTATATCCTGCTCTCTGACTATAATCTAACAGTACCCCGAGCGAAGATCTATCTTGGAAAAGTAGACTACACCATGTAGCTCATCCTATAGCTCATCAATCCTGGGTTTCTGGTACCTATTCTTAATAGTTTTCTTGTTGAGATCTCTGTAATCGATGCACATCCTCATTGTCCCATCCTTCTTCACCAGAACTACCAAAGAAGCAAAGGGACTAGAGCTCAGTCGTATATGTCCCATCTCAAGCAATTCCTTGATTGTTTTCTCAATCTCATCCTAAAACTTCTTAGGATGACGATACGGGGTGGTGATTACTAGCTTGGCCCCTTCTTCCAACTCAATGGTGTTCTCAAATCCTCAATCAAGTGGCCTCCCTGGAGGTATCTCCCCAAACACCTTGTCATGCTTCCCCAATAACTTCTAAATGTTAATGTGATATGGCTATCCTGAATCTAGAGTCTCCTTAGTTGTGATCAAACACTTTGCTGCCCACGCTATGTCACCATGTCGAAAGATGCTCTCCATGCGTTCAGCTGACACAACCTTTGGTGCCCCAGTAGTCATGCCTCTAAGCACCACTCTCCTGCCAATTGCTGCCCTAAACTTGAGTTCCATGGTCTGAAAATTCTGTGAATATTTCCCCAATGAATGTAGCCACTGAATACCAAGGATAGCATTTGTGTCACCGAAGTCCACCACATAGAAATCCTCTATGACTGTGTAATTGCCCAATGTGATATGCAACTGCGAGACCTTCCTGGTGCATGACATGTTATATCCATCTGCCACCATCACATTAAAACCCTGAAAATTTTCTGCTAGCAACCCCTTCTTTGTTACTAGGGCTGCATCAATGAAGTTGTAGGTGGCCCCACTATCAATTAACACCGTGATACACTGTCCCTGCAAGGCTCCCATTGAATCTTGGTATGCCTGATAAAGTAGCAATAGTGCTACTCTTACCCTTCTCCTGAGGTTGCTCCTCATCTGAGCTGTTGTCCTCACTATCCTGTGGTTGCTCCTTATCATCATTGTCTTCACTCTCTGCTCTGACCTCAATGAAGTGAAGCTTTCCTTTGCCAAGGCAATGGTGTCCACATTCCCAGTGCTCTCTACAATGATAGCATATCTGCTTTCTTCTACACTCCTCACGATCCTCTTCCTCTTGTTTGCTCCTCTTGGAACATTCCTTCTAAGCGGGTTTCTTGCCTGTGTCCTTTTGTGAGGAAGAACTGTTAGGCAAATATTTGCTCTTTTGATTGCTTAAAAACTTGTTCTTATGATTGCTAGAATCCATATCTCTAGCTTTCTTGATTGCCTCCTGTAATGAAGTAAGATTGAGAGCTTTAACCCAACCTCTCAAGGGATCCATCAAACCATCCATGAATAGAACCAGCAACCTTATCTCTAAGATATCGATTACTAGAACAACGAACCTCTGAAAAATCAGATATATAAGTGTCCAATGACCCCCACTGCTTGAGCTGAGCTAACTCCTTGAAATGTAGTTCAGGATCATTAACATCGAATCTCTCAATCAACCTTTCAGTGAATTTTGCATAGGAGGTGATTTGGTCATGGCCCATTGTGACCAATCTGTGATGCCACCACTCATGTGCCACTCCATCTAGATGTATAGCAGCATATTTGATTGCTTCATCCTCGGACATAGGATTAAGTTGAAAATAAGTATCAACTTTTTGCACCCAAGCTCGTGTTGTTGTCTTTCCTATTCCATCAAAGTAAGGCAAACTCAACTTACCAACCTTCCTTCTAAGATCATTGCACTGCTCCCTGTTACCCCTACCAAGTCTGTGTCTCATTCTTAAATCCATGTAGTCCCATAGAGACATATCATGCTGAAAACCTGGACCAACATCAAGCCAATCCTTTCTAAATTGCTCTTGCAGCTCGAGCAATGTGATTTCATATCTTCTTGTGGCTCTTCTCTGGCTGGGAAGACAGGCATCATGGGTCTTGACCCTGCTTGTGTAACCCGCTGGTTAGGAGTACTGTTGTTGACCGAGTTGTCCCCTTGACCATTGTTGCCTCCATTAACATGGTTATTATTGTTGAGCATAGTTCTTGTCATAAGATCCATCATCTGTGTTAATCTTCGATTTGTTGTTCTTTGCTCATCTAAATATGCCTTCATGAGCGCTTCACCTAATGGCTCTTCTCTTCTTTGTTCTTCCCAGTTTGGACTGCTACTTCCTTTGTCACCCATTGTGCTAGATGAATCCACTTCAATGTTTTGTTGCCTTGTTAATATTGCAGCTGATAAAGTATCCTACTCTGGAGAGGGTTGGGGCCACTGATATTTCTGCTCTTTTTTCTTTTCTTCTCTTGCCACATACCTCTGATGTCCATCACTCATGAACCCCTACAGGATGGCAAGAACAATGGCTCTAATACCACTGTAAGAAGCCTTCCCAAATCTGATCTAAATTTTCTGATTTTGGAGCTCTGGAATTTCATTAAACACTTTGCTTGTAAACTCTTCAACTGCTTATGATGATATCATAAATATAAAAGGCTTCTAATTGCAATATTCTAAAGACTGAAATGGAAAAGAGATGCAATGCAATACTGATTTTGGTTTTTCCAACGCAATAAGATGATTGACTCATGCAAATTTACAGCTACAGCATAATGACATTATGACAAACAATTGATATGCAATCCCCAAACTAATGTATACTATTGCTTATGATCAATTACATTCTTTGCCAATGATGTACAATGATATAAGGCATTATCATATCAAATCGATACAAACAACTATATTTATCATATGACATACAACTTCAATCTGCTGTGACAGTGATAGATAATGACTAAATGCAACCTAGAATCTGTTGTAGATGACACCGACTTCCTTCACTAATAACCAGTGACTCAATGAGGAATGAAAATGTAATTACAATGACTCTAGATGCAAGTGTTTACAATATAAAAAGAACCTGGATCGATAGTCAGAAGTAGTTAACCAGCAATGCAAAAGCCCATCGATTCCTTCCTTAAAGTCGTCCTTTTGATGCTAAAAGGCAGCGCCTAATCTCCTTGATGGCTTGAAACTTTTCCTCAAACAAAACCGAATTTTTATATGCCTCCAAACATAAAAATCAATCCAGCTGTTTCCTGCAAGATGCCACCCTGTTATTGAACCAGCAAATCATCCTTCAATTGCCAAAAATCGATTTGCTACAAGCTGCAAATATATCTCAAGGAATTCATCCCAGTTGCTTCTCAAAATCGAACTTCTTATGACTGAATTTGTTCTTCACAAATCTCCAATATCTTCTCCAAAATCAAATATCTCCACACCACCAAAATTCGGTCATAGACCATGAAATTTTGCCCAAATTGGAAGACTGAAATATCTCCCACTCAAACTCCAGCTAGGGTTGATCTTCCACAACCAAAACCGGTACCCTAGAGTATTCATACCCTCGAGCAATGCAAGCACTCAACTCTTACCACACAAGTATGAATATAGAATAACTCAAGACATGATCAAATGGCTTACATTGAGCTCCTTATAAAGAATTCTCATCCAACTTCAAGAAGCTTCTAGAATAAAATATTATTTTATTCCCTTAAGTGACTTTATGATATAATATTTATTATCGTCACTTTATTAAATTAATTAAATATAAAGCTATCTTATGATATTAATTTATTGAGATAACCTTACAAATAATTAATTTAATATTTATTCCCTTATTTCTCCTTTTAGCCTTTGGGAATAACTAAGGCTAAATGCTCCTCAAGCGTGGCTAGTGTGAAGGGGACATTACAAAAAGTGCAAAACAAAATCGAAAAAAATAGTTAAAAAACTCATGATTTTGCACTTGGAGAGCAAATATTTTTCCTAAAAAAGTGCCAAATACCTAATTTCTCCCTTAAGTGACAAAATTGTGAAATGATGTGCAACAAGAAGTTTTATGTCGTTTCAAAGGCCTTAATTTGGACTTGGTGGTGGGGGCTCCGCCGCTCGACCCCGCTTTGTATCGCAACATGGAGCGTGTCGAGGACGCTGCCCTTGAACACCATGAGGGGCACTACCCTTTGACTCCGCTGGAGGTGTTGCCCCAAACCCCCACGAGGGGTGCTGCCCCTCGACCCCATTGGGGACGTTGCCCCTACACCCCCATGAGGGGCACTACCCCTCAACCCTATTGGGCGCATTGCCCCCTGACCCCCATGAGGGGCACTGCCCCTCAACCCCGTTGGGGGCGTTGCCCCCAAACCCCCACAAGGGGCACCACCCCTCAACTCCATTGAGATCTCACCTCCTAGGCCCCCACTAGTTATTGGGATCTCTTCTCATATAAGAAATTTGACTACAATGAGGGGATTTGGGAGTGGAGACTAGAATCGACAAGTTAGACAATTATCCTTATCACTATCATAATATCATTTGATTAGAACTTCTCCTCAAATTTTCACTAGACTACAACAGTGTGCAAAGATTAGAAGCTCTCCCCAAGTTTTCACTAGACTAGGATAGAGGAAGATGTCAAACGTTGTAATATGAAATTTATGAATTATGATGACGATTTTCAAAGAATCATAATAAATTCATAATAGTTGTCAGGTAACTATTGTATCAGGGTTTCGCATGATGATGCGATTTTGTACACAATTTGTATTCAAATGAATCAAACTTAATAGAAAACACTTTTGTACTCATTTATGGACTCATTGGATATATTTTGTCTTTGAATTTTGAAAAAAAAAAGTTGTTTTTAAAGAAATTTAAGCAACTTTTTTAGTTGTCGAGTCTTTGCGGATTCACAAATTTTGGGTCTCTCGAGTTTTTGTCGAGTCCGAGCTTTCCAACTATGGTTTGGACCACCCGCATGTTTCGATGTGTGGTTCCTCAACATGTCGATTGTTGGTATGTATATGCTTATATGCTTATTTTAATAATATTCATGTTTTGATTAAATGTTATCATGATTCTAGGTCATTGAATTCATTGATTTATTTGTTTTATATGATGTTGAACCCCATTGGGTGATTTCTATATGCTTCGGCTCTATATATGTATTGAGTAGGTACACTTGACAAGTGTGTTGAGTGGTTACAGGTACAAGGTTATTTTGTTGGAAATTACTATTAGTGCTCAACCTGTTATGTGTTTGTAATAAGTTGTTTTAACTACTCCCTAATTCTAGACTAAGGTAAAACTATACGAGAGAGATTTCAGGAAGATTTCTTCCTATATAAATGTATTATTCCAAATGATTTGGATGGTGAATACAAAATCATGATTATTTGTGTAATTCTTTGCAATTTAATATGGTATCATAGCCACTTTACCATGCGATGGAATCGCTCATTTCAGTGAGATGTTGCATTCTTTTCACATAATCCACATGGTTGTTGTGAATTCCAAGAGATTAGGCATGAAGATTATGCTTGCCTATCTGGACAAGTCACATGAAGATTATGCTTGCCTATCTGGGCAAGTCACATGAAGAGGAACTAGTCAAGATCATAGAGGAGAAGTTGCAAAGGTTGTTGTTTGATAGAAGGAATCATAGGGAGCTGCCAATGTCGAAGGAATCCTTGAAAATAATCACCCAAGTCTGTCGGATGATTTTGTTTAGGCGCAGCCAAATTTGGTGAAACAAAAAAAAAGTTGGAACAGCCTCACGAAAAATTGAATATATTTTTTGTTTCTCAACGGAATTTGACGATTCAAATTGCATCGGAAAGCTGAATGATAAGAGAAGAAAACACATAAATCGTTTAAAGAAATAATTTGAAATGGAAAAACTGTGAATGGAAGAAAAGAGGCATTTCAGTAGTTGTCGGATGATCATTTTAACTTCACTCTATCACATCTACATGTATTTGATCAATTGGAAATAAGCGATCAATTTTTACCTGTGAGTATCTTTATTCAAACTTTTTACGAACAGTAAAATTACATTAAATTCATGAAAAATGAAATGAATTTTGTTTTATATTGAAGTCTAATTGTTTTGTTGCACCCCAA
>VDFB02162604.1:0-29661 GCA_007258455.2 Sequoia sempervirens
CTAAAGAGGCTTGTACTTTTAAGTTAACCTATTTTATTAACCACGTGAATATCCCTAATTGCATTTGACAAACCATGTCTTTGATTATCCCTTCTTAGTATCTTACTTGAGATGCATATTGATTTGGTTTTCCATAGTTTTATAAAATTATATCTTGTTGCAAACTAGTTTCAGCTTAACAACAGATTGATCAAACCCTCACTAACAGAACTTTATCTCAGAACTAAACATAAAAATATATAAAACTCAAACATATAACACAGTAAAGAGTGAAGGCGATATTCAATAGTGATTTTCAAACCTGAAATGTCATATTGCGTGAAGCAGGTGCAGGCGCCCATTCTTTTGCAATTTGTTTTTCCAAAGATTCAGCATTAGTGTTTGGTGAAACATGAATGTCAAAACCTACTTTTAAGTTGTTTGCACCAAACAAAAAATGCCATTCACCACCTGTTCCAGCATATACTCTGCCTTTGCAAGCATCCTCCCCAATGCCATTCACCACCTATGCCAGCATATACTCTGCCTTTGCAAGCATCCTCCCTATGTGAAAATGGGAGCTTTGGAATAGGGTATGGACATCCGTAAAAGAAATGTGCACCAGTCTGTGTAGGGTAAAAGATGTCATAATGTCAAAACCTAAATGTACACATTATTAGGAACTTGGCGGTAATTTTAATTTTAATAAACATATTAGGAACTTGGCGGTAATTTTCATTTTAATAAACATACTCTACAACCATCGCTCTAAACCTTATTTTCAAGTTGCATCACGTCAAATTGGAGAAGTGAAAGGTCAATACTAGTGAGGAAGAGTTTGGAGGAGCAGGAACCAATAGTGGCGGAAAAAGTAGTACAAAATGGTGAAAAGCAACTAAAAAAATGACAAAAAATGATGAACCTTTTAGATTTGTTTAATCATAAATTTAATTAATATATTATATATATTTAATATAATAGTAATAAGATTAAATTATATATAATATAATTATATTTATTATTATATTTAATAGTATATATTGATTATATTATTATAGGGTTCTATTATTATTATATATTGTATTCTATAACAAAAAATATTAAATATAAATATAAAATTATTATAATTAATAATTAATATATTCTTATATAGAACAAATTAAATTAATATATAAAAAAATTGATAGTTTAATTTATCTTTGGAGAGATTAGGAAAAGGAAAGAGAGATCGAGGCGGAGACAATTCTATATAGAGAGAGGAATATAATATACTAACGCTTGCACCTAAAGGAGGTTCAAGGATTGCGATGATAGAAAATTATATGTATGTTAATATGTTAGAGAGTATGTGTTTGTGCATGTATGTGCTACAAATTCTAGTTGCATTTGGCTAGCTTAAAAAATTAATAATAAGTGCTAAATAATGGAGTGAAATAAATTTAGAGAAATCTAAATTAGGGCTCCCTAACATACTTCACGCTCTTGGGCTTAGGTGTGGTGAAGTTAGGGCTCCCTAAAATGCTTCCTCTTTGACCTCATCATGCTCGACTATGGGAATAGCACTATTGATTCTTGATTCCTTAAGTGATCCATTCAAATGAATTGAAATAATTGATAATATATATGTATTATTTAAATGAAAGTGTCTGCAAGATAGCCCTCAAAATGCAATTGGATTGTTTAAATCATATTTTATTAGTGAAATTGACCACAATTGCTCTTTGATACATTTGACATTCTAACGCAATAGGGAAATCAAACTGGCTTCAAATCATAGTTAAAAATATTAATGATTCATTAACATAATGAGTAATAAAAGTTAAAGAATATAAATGTTAATATTTTTTATAAAATATGTGAAGGCCTTAAGACTGCACCAAGAGGCAATGCCTTCCATGCAATAGGTATTTTTGGTGCACCAAGCAACCTAGGCAGCCAAATGGCCTGCTTAGGTATGGGTCCCATGAGGGGGGCTTAAGATCTATGGATTATGATCAAATTTGAAAGAAAAAAGAATAGAGGAGTGATAGTCATTTATTTAGTCATTAATTTAGTCATATTTACTCATTTATTTAGTCATTTTTATTTGTCTGATATTAGTCATTTAATTGTGATTTTACCCAATGACCAAATTAGTCACTTATAAATGACCAAATTAGTCATTTATTTTCAAAATACTACTAGTGTTAGTCACATAACTAAAATTTTTAGTCACGTAGTCATTTATTTTCCAAATTCTACTAGTGCTTGCACTTTCTCCAATAAGCACTTAATTTCTACTTCCATCACCTTTTCCTTCGCCTACAAGAACTCGACCCTATCCTTCACAAGTTTTAGCTCCTCTTCTTTCTTCTTTAGTTGGCAACTAGACTTGAAGAAGTCAGTGGTCACCACCCATTGCTTTTCTTCCATGAGCTCAACTTTGTCCTATGGTCAGGCTATGCTTAGATCAAGTCCCACGGCGAAAATGTTGTAATCGTCGGGATACATCTCCCCTTGCGATTCGATGACGTTCAGGTGCATGGTTGCGAAATGGATCAATTTTTGAGCTTCATTGTAAATAGTATACACCTTTGGCTCTGTCGGCTTCTTGTCATCCTTGGCCTTTTACTTCTAGATTCTGAGAGCTCATGCTTCCTTTGTAACAGCGCCCTGCGCCATAAATTGGGTCGGTGACTGAACTATCCTGCCTACGAAAGGTGCACTAGGAGGTAGGGCGAAAGGGAATGTGAGGGTAGTGGTTTCAAGAATTTTCTTCTTTGGGAGATCGACTGTCTGCGGGGAGAAATGAGGGACATGCCAGAGCTCGGCTTGTGACCCTACACGAGGACCCATCGGGTGTTGTGGTAAAAGCGAAGTCATGATGAACTCCCTCTGCTAAGTGGACTGAGTTGGGCTTGATATAGTGGTAGCAGGAGGGGTGTCAATAGTGGCCATGCTCGTAGAAAGAGAGGCGATAGCAGATTGGGTAGCAGCGAACGGTGTAAGAGTTCGTGGAGGTGTCAAGATAAATGGCCTCATCTAGGAGAACTGGGAGAAACCTCCCACGACCATTGTAGTAGAGGTGGAAAAGGAAGGGTCGACACTTGTAGTGATGGGCACCGCAGAGACAGTAGGGAACACTAGAGATTATGAAGTAAGAGAAGATGGAGTGAATGTTACCTACTGACTGGATGACTGAGGTTCCTGGCTCGCCATGACCTCCAGGCCTGTTGCAGGTTCTTGTGAACTCTCCAAGACAATTTCTTATGTGTGTTGTCATTTGGCAGGTGGGGAATCCACCTCTACGGTTTTCAACTATTGTTGAGTCCTTCTTTTCCTTGTTGCGGTCTAGGTGAGTGTCCACTAGGCTCTCGATATGTTCATCCACACATTTGAAGCGACCTAGCTAAGCTACTTTGTAGCCTTCCTTTTTAGTTGAGCGGAGGCCAATGACATATCTGCTTCCTTCTCTTTTCCCTTATCCGTATGTGTTTTGGGCTCCTCATCGAAGTCATCATCCTTATCATCACTCACGTCATAATTTGTGTGTGCCTCATTCCACAACTTATCAAATTGTTCATCCAACTCCACTCTTCCATAGGGGGCATCAGGTTGCTTGATCTCTTTGTAGTACACCCAAAAATATTTGATTCTTTCCTTGCTCCATCCTTCTATTTTTGATAATTTATTTTGAAGGTTGAATCCCATTTTGCATTTTTCATCATAATTCACTGCAGCGAAGTAGAACTTATTCCATGGCAGCCTATTGTCCTCTATAGGAATGTGAATCAATTTGACCAAAAGATCATCCAGATCTTTCAACGAATTCTGCCTCTTTTCCCAGTAAGGTTGGGGACTGTGTGTTACCTTGAAAAATTCATTCGGCAAGTCATTTTTGGGGTTGTAGTTCCATTTGTCACAAATCATTACCAACCCCAGATGAGCCAACTTATCTTCCAATAGTTGGTACGTCTTCTTTTTTCTCATGACCACCATTTTGAAGCTTAGCAGGCAGATGAAAAATCCCCTCTTCTTTGTCGATCCTTTGTAAAAGGTGTAGTCAATAAAGGATAATTGTTGGAACATTTCAAGGGCTAGCACCCAATTTATGACACATGTCGAAAGGTGAAATGGTTCCCTGGTGAAACTGCGCATCCAGATGAATGTGAAATCCACTCCAAGAAACTAGACACATTTGGGAGTGAATTTTTGCGTATACCCTGTTTGCTCCTTAGTGATTCGGTCAATACCATCCTCTCCTTTCAAATCTTGCAAAATCGGAGTTAAGAAATAATCTGAAAATGCATAATAATCATAAGTAGAGGAGAGGAGAGGAGTCCATACAGAAACACACCTTCTCTTGCTCGGTCCATCAAAAATAGCCAACTTCACATGCTTCTTAAAGAAATTAGGGTTTTGATGCAAAAACATATGGGCAAGGAAGGAAGGAAACCTGAACCTCCATTGCGTTTGGTAGTCCCTTATTTTCCTTATCACCTCATCAACAAGGAATTGTGCAAAATCATACCAAAAATATGAATGTTTCCTGTGGAACTAAAATCTCGGACCCAACTGAAATTCATGCACATCCTTGTCGGTGTCCAGGTCACAAACAAATTCCAACATTGAGAAGGCCTCCTACATGTCCGTTGGGAAGGCATTTTGCGGCGTCAGGATCTTTGGTGGTTTTTGTTTATCTTCTTTAGGCCTTTGGGTTTCTTTGTTAAAAAATCCAGAGCCTTTTTGATGGTTCTCCATATTTCTTCTCCCTTCACTGGGTTGAATGGCTCTATCTCTTCCACTCTAGAGCTCTAGTCATGGATGCATAGCATATTCTAGATAGCTCTCGAGCAAATATTAACTTTCAACTCTCGGCTCTCTATGGTATTGGTGCTTGGGTTGAAATGTTCAAAGGTTGCATTGACTAGTTTTGAGCAATAGTGCACAAATGGAACCATATATTGTGGGAGCCCGCTGAACCATAGCTTCTACACCAAAGTATACGGGTCATTGAATTTCTTCATCCTCTCGCAGGCCACCTCCCTTAAAGAATTAGGGTTCTTTGCAAGAGTGGGATCATGAATATTATCCCAGTCCTCCTTGATTAGACTCTAGTTTCTATAACTTTTGGGCTTGTCCAGGACCCACGTGTTTACCCATTCTGGCTTATCTGGCATCCCAAGCGAAGTATAAGAAACATCTTCAAAGAAATAGACGGTTGGTGCTACACACATAGCATCAAACAAGCTTTGTGTTGCCTCTCCATGTGTCTCTACTTGAGCCTCTGCTTGTGCCTCCACTTGTGAACTTTCTACCATTTTCCTTTTGCTAGAGACTTCCGCTTCACTCAACTTTTCTACAATTTTACCTTAGCTTTGGTTGTGCTCAAAACTTCTTTTGCTCTAGTTAGCATGTTCAAAAAACTTTCACAATGTTAGCCTTTTGCATGCGATACTTAGTTATTTCCTTCTTTGGGTGGCCAACAACGCTCACCTTCTAGCATTAAATTCAGTATGTACTGCCAGATATTTTCTCGTGCGAAATGAATTACTTGCCATTTTGAAATGACAAGAATTCATAATGACCTTTGGTAATGATGTCCTTTAGTGCAATTTTCTTGGAACTTGAGCTGGAAATTTGAAGGCAGCTTAGGCGTTTGTATATCATGGCAATTAATATCCAAAACAGAATGACTAAGCCAAATATGCAATAAGTGCTTGAAAAGATACAAGTTCTGCCTTGGAGTTCAAAAAATGCTTACAATGTGACACCTTGGCAATTGGTCGTATGGACTACCAACAAATATTGTCACTAGCTTGTGCTTAATTAATTAGTTCCTACTAATCCTGCACGCAACAAATCATACCTAGCAGATGCAACTGGGTGAGAAATTCGAACAAGCCTTGGTGCAATTTTTGAGATAGTACTTGATTAACATCATTTTTATGGTATGAAAATTACCACAATTATCCTAACCATTTCTATCAATAGGTGCTTAGGCAATAGAAAAATAACACTTAGCAATTTTTAGTAGAATTGGTAATAGGTAATTGGCTTAGCATTTGGTGTAGTAGTTGCATAGAATTTGCATAGAGCTTAGACTTAGGAAAATTTCAAAGAGCTAGACACCATGAACACTCCAATTAGGTTGGTCTGCAAGAAATACCATTCATATTTTCTTGGTGAAATTTCCACTAGGCATCTCAAAAGGATAACCAAGAATAAGCATTCTCTGTCCATTATAGCGATAAAGTGGGTTATGGGGAGGGACTGCATTGACTATGAGGACAAGTATAGAGTTAATACTAATGCATGCTCTCATTTTTCCATGTCCATGCTTGATATTCAAGTTCCAAAGTTGTTGGTTCTTCGTCTGGTGCTTGAGATATTTCTGAAGAAGTACTTGGGTGGCCTCGGGGAGGTGGTGGAAAATGTTGTGTTTGGTATAGGCTTTCCAATGGCAAGCGACCTCTAGAAGTACATTGAAGAAGATGCGGTCGTACCATGGGTGTCGCTCCTTAGTGGTTTTTGCATCCAGTTGCAAGAAGAACATCGCCAAAGGGTCACCTGTGCATGCCATTTCCTGTTTTGCATGTACAACGTGGTGCCTTTTTATGAAATTGACTAGTACACCAACTTCAGGAACCTGTTGTTCCCTCTGCCACTTATTGTTGCTCCTGCAAATGTTGTTGGTCCTAATAATGCCCCTGCTGATGAAGTGATTCCAGATGCTAGCATTGATGCCTCCATTGCTGCTACTCATGCCCACGGTTCAAAATTTATTTTTATGTTTTAAGAACTAATACACGTTTGTCTATTTTTTGTACATATGCCTGGAAAAGGCTTTACTATAAATAGATAAATAAGATACAAAAAATATATAAATATATACTCTAAAAGCGTGGCCTCTAAGCTATTTTGACAATGTACTTATCAAAGTATATAAATATAATGAAGATATAGCTTGTATAACATTTTGTCTCCTTTGATTTGCAATGTAGTTCTCCTCTTCTTTTCCTGTATATATGTGTTCACTTTTCTTTGCTTCATGGGTTGCTTTTAGTTCTCTCTACACTTTGCAATAATGGGTTCCATTGTTTCTACTTCCCTGCACTGCAGAATTAATTATGAAAGACCAACCGACAAAAAACATGAAAGAAAAGTAATTACATTACTCAAATATTTACATTGGTAGAATCATTTTGAAGCTTAATTGAATAATTTTAGGTGGATTTCGTTAATAGGAATCCCCAATGCTTCTTGCTCCATGTTTTCCAATTTGAATGCATTATGCTGCTTGCACCGAATTATTTTGAAAGGGTCTTTCCAGAGGTTGTTGAACTTTCCATGTTGACTTGGCTTTGCAACCCTTTCATTGAATTTTAGCACTAGGTCCCCACATTTTAGACCCTGCTCCGAAGCTTTCTTGTCGAACCATCTTTTAACCACCTGCTGGCAGTTAGACATGGCTATCAAGGACTTTTCCCTTTTTTCCTGCACTTCCAGCAACTCGGCCAACCGTACCTCCATGGCGTCGTTTTTCTCTACCTCGACAAATTTGAGCAATTGCAGTGCCAAAATCTCCATGGAGATAGGAAATAGTGCTTCTTTTCCATACACTAGCTCGTACGAAAAAGTCTTGAGGACTTGCTTAGGAGTTATGCAGTCTGCCCAGAGCACCACCAGAAAGATTTTATGCCATTCTTGTTAGTGCTCTGAAATGATTCTTTTGATGAGTCAGACTAAATTCTTGTTAGTCGACTTCACCAGGCCATTACCCTACGGGTAGTCATTTGACAATGTCTTCAAGAATATGCCATGCGCGAGTGTGAATTGACATATCTTAGAGCCTAGGAAAGCCTTAGCATTGTCAAAGATGATGGTTTTGGGTAGGCCAAATCTCGTCACCAATTCCTCAAGGAAATCTACTATCTTTGTCTCTGTTCATTCTTCAGGGGCATCACTTTGGTCCACCTGGTAAAGTAGTTTGTGGCTATTAGGATCGATTTGTGTCTGAAACTAGAGGCGGGATTGATCATTCTGATGAAATCAAGGCCCCATTGTGTGAAGGGCTCATCAACCACTATCAGATTGAGAGGCATTGCAGAATTTTTTCTTCTCCCTGTGAAGAATTGGCATTCCTTGCAAGCTTTTACTAGGGAGTATGAGTTGTTAAACAGTGTAGGCCAGAAGTACCCGGTGCACATGATTTTGATGGCAGTGGTCTTGGTAGAGAAATACCTACTCGCAGGAATGTTGTGGAAAGTGTCAAGAATCCGCTTTGCTTTCTCTGTGGTGACACACCACAATAGAACATCGTTGAAGTTCCTCTTGAAAAGGACCCCTTCGATGAGCGCATATCTACTATTTTGCAATCGGTAGAATCTTCTCTTTTGAAAAGAAAGGTCAAGCAGATATTTTCCTATGTGCATGAATCTCACTCTATCCACCAGCCAGCAACCTTCGGGCTCAAACTCATTTGTTAGAACTAGCTCCAGTTGCTCTTCTTCGGCTGTCATTTCCTCATCGTGCACCAAATACTCACACAATCCTCTTCCTCAATTGGTCTTTGTAGGCTTGACCTCAATTTCATATTCAAGGATCTTAGTGATCCAATTAGCCCTCTTTTTGGTGGTTTCTCCTTCCATGATGTATTTGTGCACACTGGAATGCGTGACATAAACAATCACCTTATTGCAGGATATTAGGTGTCAAGACTTCTTGAGTCCCTTAACAATTGTGAAGGTTTGGCTCTCGACGAAGTTGTAGTTCATCTCATATTCCTTTAGGGTCAGGGAGTGAAATGTTGTTGGATGTTCTCCCTTGACTTCATCGTCCTTTTGAGTTAAGATAGTAGCAATGCTTGACTTGCTACTGAATACATACATTATGAAGTCCTTCAATAGGTCTGAATTAACCAGTACAGAGGCTGAAGAAATAGCATCCTTAACCTTCTCGAAAGCTTCTCTAGCTTCTTTAGTCCATTTAAATAATTGATCCTTTTTCAGCATTAGGGTGATTGGTTTGATTATTCCTATAAAATCTGAAATGAATTTGCTCACAAAATTTACCTTCCCCAGGAAAGATTGGACTCCTTTCTTGTTGACCGGTAGGGGAAGTTCTTTTATTGCTTTCACCCACTCGGGATCAATCACAATGTCTTCTTTGGAAACTGTGTGTCCCAATAGCTTGTCTTGCGGCACACTGAAGACACGTTTTTTTAGGTTCAGGGATACCTCAAACTCATGGCATTTTTTGAAAACCATCTCAAGGTGATCGAAATGATAATCCTTGTGTTTGGAGAAAACAATTGTTGGTGTAAATAAGTATTTTACTTATTACACTTTACTTAAGCTTACTTAGGGAATGCATATCATTATAGGTTGCACTTGTGACACCTAGTTATTTGCATCTTGCATCTAGGTTTGTGCATATATTGAGAGATGTGATTAGGACACTTAGGGAAGTGTGTGTAGGAGAAATTCCACTCTTTGTGGTGTGATCTAGTTATCACCTTTTTATCTTCACTTTCCGTGGCATGATAATTCCACTTTAGGTGGGTGATCCACCTTTCATGGAATTATCTAATATTTCTTTCTACCTACCCTGCACATGATTGGGACACTTGTCTCATTCATGGCCCTTCATTGTGTCCTAACTTGCCTTTATAAGCAAGCCTTGTACATGCTTGTAATTGAGCATCTTCATACATATTGAGAATACAATCATCATATTCTCTCATCTTCTCTCTCTCTTTTGTGCTATCTTTGATCTCTTGATCCCTATTGTTGCTTTTTCATAAGTTCTTATAAAAAAATTGTATAAAAATAAAAAAAAAAATTGCAATATTTTTTATTTGTAAAAACAATTTATAAAAATCAAAAATTTTCCAGTTTTTATTTTTATAAATAAAACAAAATAAATCAAAATTAAAATTAAAGGTAAAAAATTCTGAAGAAGTTTATGTGGACCAGAGTACCTGGCGTGCGATACAGGCGTGCAGTAGCTTGTACCACCAACCACATGGTAGGTGGCCTTGTCCTTACTGCGCCCACATGGTCCCCTTATGCATTTCACATTTCATCGGTAAAATTCTCAATAGCAGTTAAACAAAATCAACGTAGATAATTGCATCTTGGCCGAGGCAATATCTCCACCGGTGGATGGATGTTTGGTCAAACACTAAAATCCAGCAACTAGTCATTACAACTGGAAGCATCTCCAATATTCCCCAAAGATTCTGAATGCCCGGTAGCGAAATAATATTACGTGGGCATAGAATATATCACGGGCAAAGGGTAAAAGATTTTGGCAATGAGGAAAAGCCGTCAAATTCAGCTCATCACCCGGACTCAGAAGCGACCATTTGACCATCAAATTTAATTGACTATATTGTTGACATCATCATCATGTCAATGATGATGTCGGCCAGTAAAATTTCCCCTCTCCTGATAGGTTTTTTGATTTTGCGGTTTGACTTTGGAAGGTCATATCTTGCTCGTTTTAGCTCCTTTTTCTGAGCAACTTTTTTTTATTTGGGTTAATTTTTTATTGTACTTCATAGCCATGTGCTCAGTTTCTAATTTTGGTGGACATATTTTCTAGAATTTTCAGTTTTTCAACATTGTACCTGTCTAGCCTCATTTCTACAATTTTCGGGGCTCCGTTCAGGCACATACAAACTCCTTTTTAGGTGCCATTTTTTTTTAAAGTGCATGATTTTTTGTCTACTTATTGAATCTGCAATCAATTTGAAGTGATCTTGAGTGGATTTTGTACTTTCAACATATGGTATTTTTTGGCCTATTTGGCACTTGTATTGCATAGATCTCAAAAACAAAACAAAGAAACAAATAAATCAAAATCAAAATTTAAAAATTGTAGGGTACTGGAATGTCCCTTCTATAACTGTAGCAGTACAGAATGCAGTAGCCTATACTACCCGGTAGCGGTGGTGGCCATAGCCATAAGCCACCCATGTGATCCTCATCCATAGCCCCCACATTTCACGGTGGCGAAATTCTCAGCAGTGGGCATTTAAACAAAATTCGGCGGTGATAATTTTACGCTACTGTAGAGGCAATATCTCCTTTGAGATTGAATGGGATGTCATTTGGTCAAACTACTAAAATTAGGTGACCAATCATTGCATTGGTATCTCCCAATATTCCCCAAGATTCTAGTCTTGGCAATGTTGTGGGCATAGGAATATCTCGACAAAGTGAGATGCGGCATATTGAGGAAAAGAAGTCATCAAATTTAGCTCATGCTTAGAATCAGAAACTGACCATTTGATTATCAAATTTAATCATAGTATTTTATGACATCATCACGCATCAGCGATGATGTCAACCGGTAAAATTCCCCCCTCCTGTGGAGTTTTGATTTTGTAGTCAGAGCTTTGGGAGAGCCATGTCTTGCTAGTTTTAGCTCCTTTTTCTAAGGATTTTTTTATTTGGGCTAATTTTTCATGTACTTCATAGCCATGTGCTTGGTTTCTTATTTTGGTGGATGGGTTCAAAATTTCAATTTTCAACTCTATACCTGTCTAGTCCTCATTTCTTCAACTTCTGGGGCTCCATTTAGGCACATACAAACTCCTTTTTAGGTGTCATTTTTTTGAAAGTGCATGATTTTTTGTCTACTTCTTGAATCTACAATCCTAAGAGTGTCATCCTAGTATTGCTTGATTCTAATAATTTGTGCTAGTTAAGTACAAATGATATTTAAATGCACAATAACATCTATAATTAAGCTAGGTACAAGACATATTCACATGTTAAGTTTACTTAGGATATAAGATTCTTCTAGAAGTCTTAGTTGGCTTTTCTAGAACTTATCTTATCTAGCTGGCAGCTGCTTGATTCCTAGGTGATAAGTTTTGTAAGTTGTCTCCAGCGATGCTCAAACCATACAAGCAAGGCGAAAAGCTATATCGATCATATGTATATATGCAAAGTGTTTGACGAAATTCTTAGGAACAAAAAATAGAAGTTTCCAATCAGACTTGAGCAGGGTCATTACAGTCTTCCATTTGTGCTTCATTGCAAATTTTGTGGCCTTTGGCCAAATTTGGAGATAGAGTTTCATATCAGCTTATTGAAGCAATTTTGAGTCAGTTCAATTTAGGAGATATTGCATATCAACTTATAGACGCCAATGAGAAAGAATTGATTTTGTCTTGCTTGCATATATGATCTTTGAGGGGAAAATCAACTTGCATAATTGTTGTTCTAGATTTTGATATTGATGAAGACAATCAATTGAAGACATTTTCTAGATTTTTATCAAAGCATAAAGCTGTTGGTTGGGTGTTACATTAAGAAGGGCGATTTGGCAATAGAAAATCACTTAACTCGGGCATCTTCTCTTTGCTAGGCACAACCCTGGAGCAAGGGTGATTTTAGTCTTGGAAGGCAAATAAAAATCAGAAAAAAATATATATATAAACATCTGCATGCATTGTAGGGGTTGAGGAGACCTAGGTGTTGCCCTAGGAAGTCATTTCCAAATTATATTGGAGGCACAAAGGATTAGTATCAGCTGCAATAAAAATTTAGGTTCTTGTCATTTGTATTGTCATAAACACATTGCACTCATTGCTAGGATAGATATTGTTGTTTATTGTCATCCATTTGTTGTTTATGAACATAATAAGAGTGTGGCAAGTTCTGATATAAAAATAGTCATTATATCTATTTTGTATTTGCATTCTAGCACATTGCAATCTCAGAAAATTGTAATCAGATTTATATATTTGCAAGTAGTCATTAGTTTCAAGTCTTTATCATTGTTCTACCACTTCTACTTTGCAACAAGAACATCATATAACATTTCCAACATTACAACACACTCAGAAATAATCATTTTTAGTTTGCATGCCAACTGTTTGTATTAATGCCTAGTTGTTGTAGGTGCATATTGGTCATCTTAGGATGCATAGAAAGTGTTTGACAATATGTCAACTAGTTGTACAAGTTAATTTCAGTCATTCATATGTATGAGAGAGGTCAAAACAGTTATTATATCATCCCTATTATATTTTCAGCCAATCTTGCATCTTTGGGAGCATTCAAACATCAATTTACAACATTCATTTCATAGCCAAGCAAGCATAATCAGAACTGAAACTCAGAATCAGCAAGATCAGACATTGTGTGCTAAGTGTTTGACATTATTCCTTGAGGCTCTAATCAGCAATTTGAGGTCATATTAGGCAAGGGATATTACAGTGGTATCAGAGCGGTTTCCTACCGACCTATTGGGTAGGTTTCAGCTATAGATCAGAAGTTACAGTTGAACAACATGGCTATTCCCAGGAAGCAGTTAAATGCCATGATGGGAGAATTGGAGAAGCTTATACAAAGTCAGGAAAAGATGGCTAAATTGCTTTCACACCCTGCAACCATAGATAGAATTGCATAGTATATGACTTCCATTTCTAAGAAGTCTACATCACAAATCGAAAGGAAGGAGGAATAAGAAGTCTCTACAAGTGAGGTATCTATAAACCTCTACAATGATTTTTCAGCAGTTAGTGACTAGCATACAGCTGATCACATAGAGGGAAAAAATTAGACTAGCATAGAGGAAGAAATTGGGTACAAGACACTTCAAGAGGATTTCAAGGTTGAAGAAAAGAAAGTGGTGTTTGAAGAAAAACCAGTTGCTTTGGAGTAGCCACATGAGGATATGGTTTCTTGTGATTCTTCATTAGGTGAGCCTAGTATTGCTTCATCCTAGCATGATGAAGAAACAAATTGTGATTTGGAGGCCCAAGATACAAGGGAGGATGTGGAATTTGATCCTCTACTTAGTGGAGCAGCCACTAGTGTTTTGTCCTCACATGATGAAGAAGGAATTCTACAATGGCATGATGTCATCACGGATTTTTTTGAGGATAGCAACATGGTGCATCATCATTTTTATGAAAAGGAAGCTTGTGATCATGGGCAAGAAAATGATATAATATCATCTCTTGATGGCATCCCTACACTCATTAGTGGACATGAAGATATCAAGTATAAGAAGACTGATTTTATGTACTTTGGCATTGAAGAGATTAAAAGGTTTGAAATGATGAATGAAGATTGGATGAGGAAGGCCAATGAGGCTAGGTTAGTGTCTACAAATGCAAGACAACACCTTCAAGAAGTGAAAGACAAATTCAATCTCATCAATGTGGCAAGACAATAAAGGATAGATCACATTAGAAGACTCCTCATTCAAATGAAGGATAATTTTTCCCTATGTTCTAATGTTAGTGATGAAGATGATAAGATTGGGCAATCAAAGGACTTGGTACAATTTGAGGTTTCTTCATGCGGTGTGGAGGTTGATCATTCTTTTGAGGAGGAGGATGTTAGTGATGAAACACGTCTAGTATTGTTAGGTTGCACTTGTGACACCTAGTTATTTACATCTTGCATCTAGGTTTGTGCATATATTGAGAGATGTGATTAAGACACTTAGGGAAGTGTGTGTAGGAGAAATTCCACTCTTTGTGGTGTGATCTAGTTATCACCTTTTTATCTCCACTTTTTGTGGCATGATAATTCCACTTTAGGTGGGTGATCCACCTTTCATGGAATTATCTAATATTTCTTTCTACCTACCCTGCACATGATTGGGACACTTGTCTCATTCATGGCCCTTCATTGTGTCCTATCTTGCCTTTATAAGCAAGCCTTGTACATGCTTGTAATTAAGCATCTTCATGCATATTGAGAATACAATCACCATATTCTCTCATCTTCTTTCTCTCTTTTGTGCTATCTTTGATCTCTTGATCCTATTGTTGCTTTTCATAAGTTCTTATAAAAATTTTGTATAAAAAATCAAAAAAAATTCTGCAATATTTTTTATTTGTAAATTTTTTTATAAAAATCAAAAAAATTGTATTTCAGTTTTTTTGATTTCTGGCAAATAAATTTTAAAAAAAAACAAAACAAAATAAATCAAAATAAAAAAAAAAAAAAAAATTGTAGAAAATTTATGCGGACATCGTACCCTATTGTGCAGAGTACAGGCGTACTCGCAGCTTGTACTGCCATCCATGTGGTAGGTGGCCACTGGCCTGCTACCACCCAACACGGTCCCCTCGTTCATGGCCCCCACATTTCACATTGGCTGAAATTCTCAACCGGCGGGTGTTTAAACATAAATCGGTGGCCGATAATTGCATACTGATCGGGGGGCAATATCTCCACCGGTGGATGAATCGGCTGGTCAAACACTAAAATTCAGCGACCATTCATTGCACCAGAAGCATCTCCAATATTCCCCAAAGATTATAGTACCGGCAATAGAAAGAATATTCTGTGGGCATAGGAATATACCGGCAAAGGGGCGAGATTCCAGCATGACGAGAAAGAAGTCGTCAAATTTAAGCTCATGTAGACTCTCGACGGCCATTTGACTGTCAAATTTAATAAAATATATTTCTGACATCATCATCCCGTCAGCGATGACGTCAGCAGGCTAAAAAAAATTTCCCCCCTCACTAATGGAGTTTTTTATTTTGCAGTCTGACTTTGGAAGGCCATATCTTGCTCATTTTAGCTCCTTTTCTTAGGAAATTTTTTTTATTTGGGCTAATTTTTCATGTACTTCATAGTTGTGTGCTTGGTTTCTAATTTTGGTGGACATATTTTCCATAATTTTTAGTTTTTCAACTCTGTACCTATCTAGTCCTCATTTCTGCAACTTTTGAGGCTCCGTTCAGGCACATACAAACTTCTTTTTAGGTGCCATTTTTTTTAAAGTACATGATTTTTTGTCTACTTCTTGAATCTACAATCAATTTGAAGTGATCTTGAGTGGATTTTGAACTTTCATCATATGGTCTTTTTTGGCCTATTTGACACTTGTATTGCATAGATCTCAATTCAGGTCTTTGCTTCATGTTCTAGTCTGTTCTCAACCTATTTGTGGCAAGTTGTAAATTAGAAATCATAAGTCCACTTAGCCAAGTTGCAAGTGGCCTATTGTACACACATTGCATTATAAAGTGCCAAAATCATCTTTTTTTGGGGGGGTACTTTGATTGAGTGAATTTGGGGTGTGTCTCTTGTTTTATTGTTCCTATTTCCTCTCTTGTGCTCTTCCATTCCATCATGGGTTCATCTAAAGTTCCACTCTTAACTGCACATAATTATGCTACATGGAAAGTACGTGCATTGAGTAAACTAATGGAAAAAGGTTTAATCTACTATATTGATGGAACCATAATTGCACCTACAAATCCTAAGGCAGATCCAACTGCATATATGGATTGGCTCACTAAAACTTCTATGGCATTGGGTACACTTAGAAATTTCATTTAAGATTATCTCATTTTCCATGTTAATAAATGTACTACAGCCAAGGAAGCTTGGGATAAGCTTGCTACTTTGTATGGAAAGGTTGATAAGGTTAAGGGATACAAGCTTGAACATGATCTCCTACACCTTGATCCCAAGGATTTTGACACCATTCAAGATTATGTCACTAAGGAAAATGAGCTAAGAGCACAACTAAAATATTGTGGTATTGAGAAAGAGGATGATCAATTGGTCTTCAACTTGTTGGACAAGCTTCCAACTGAGTATGTAGCCTTTGTTTCAAGTTTTCAGACTCAACGATTGACAATTAGTAACTTCATATCACCATCTTTTGAGGCTCTCATAGATCTTTTGATTCTTGAGCAAAATAAGTTGATGAAAATGGGAATTCTCAAGTCTTCAACTTCAAAAGCATTGGTGGTCAATCATGGAAACAACAAGCAAGGCAAAGGGAAAGGCCAAAAGCAATCTTCACCAAAGCCACAAGGAGAGAACAAACAATCCACTCCTCCACAACAAGGCTCATCATCATCTTCTTCAAAGAACAATTCAAGCAAGAAGGAGAAACCAACATGTACATATTGCAAAAAGTTTGGTCATGAGGAGCATTGTTGTCATGCTAAGAAAATTGATGAGCTGACAAACATCCTCAAGAAGAACAACATCAACTTTCCAAATGCATATCGGGAGAAGGACTCATCTCCTTCCACTTCTACTTCTAAGGGAAAAGGCACAACTCTCATGGCAACAACATCAAGCTCATCTCCTTCTTCTACATCATCTCAACATGAGAAACATAAGGGGCAAGAATTTCTTGCAGTTGTATATTCCAATTTAGATAGGTGGATCCTTGATTCAGGAGCTTCACATCATATGATTTCTTCCAAGGATATATTCTCTTCATTTGATTCTTGTTCATCACCACCCATTTTGATGGCCAACAACACTTCTTTGGCAGTTTGTGGGAAGGGGTCTATTGACATTGAAGGTGAGCATTTAATGATGTTCTATGTGTTCCTACTTTGTCAAGGAACACCTTTCCATCTATCAGATTACACATAGTGGTACAGGAAAGAGTGTAGAGTTCACACTAGATTCTGTTATTGTTTGGGATTTGCATAGCAGGGCTCTTGTTGCAGTTGGGGAGGTCGATCATCGTTCTCGGTTCTACACCTTCTCATATTTTTCTCCTACTGATGATTCAGTTTACCCTAGTGTGGACACACTTGAGGAGAATGAGTATGGTTACTTGAATCTTGGAGTGCTCACTACTCCTGAGGTTCTTGAGCCTATTGTTGATATTCAATCTCCTACATTGATTGATGTACCTGATGATACTTGTGTTCTGCTAGTTTTAGTGCCTTGTGATTCAGTGCAACAGTCCATACCTTGTCTTCCAGCAGCAGTTTCATGGGATGACTACTTGATAGACATTGGTAGCTTGTTTGTGGAGTCCTACATTACAGATTTGGGAGACACATTTGATTACTTACATCTTCTCTTTGATGAAGGTGATTCTTCTTCAGTTGTTGTGAGGGAACACTCTGACCCTCCTCTAGATGATCAGTCTTTCAAGGTTGATGTGATTGTGGATGCATATGTACAATAGTTGGAGGAGGCCACTTTCTCTCCTGAGGAGACACTTGGAAGTTACTACACTGCAACCTTTGCACTTGCCATTGTAGCTTCACATGATTTGGGAAAGGCATCTTTCAGCATCAACACAGGGAAATTTGAGCAGATTTCAAAGACTCCTTACATTTTTAGGGTTCTTCCTTCTTCACTTATGGATTGGGGAGACTTCATTCATGCACCTTTGGATCATGTTCTACATTCATCTCTACTAGATGTTGGATTTTCCTCTTCATCAATGTGGCCTAGAACGCCTGTTTGGAGTGTGTCAGCTTTTGACATCGACATGGAGACATTTGAGCATGCTTCGAAGATATCATCACACATCATCCATATTCTTGATATCCTACATACATCCATGGTTTTTTTTCTTCCTAAGGGGAGGAATGTTGTTCAACGAGATTGGATCATCTTCAGTAGTCAATGTTGAGCTTCTACCATCATTGCAGGAGACTCAACATTGAGGGGGGGCTGCCTTGTCTCTCTTCTTCTTCTCTTTCATGGGGGGAATTTTTCCTCATCTTGGGGTTTTTTCCTTCTCCATTTGAACATTCATTTGTTTTCTTCTCTCTTTTGAGGGGGACTTTTTCCCATGAGGTTCTCTTCCTTTCCTCGTTTGTGAGAGATTGCATTGCATTTGTACATGGAACCTAACATGGCCCGGTTAGCCGGGACCCATCGCCTCCTCATGGGTTTGGCAGTCTTTCCATTCTGAAGTTGCACTTAAATTGTTGGTGTAAATAAGTATTTTACTTATTACACTTTACTTAAGCTTACTTAGGGAATGCATATCATTATAGGTTGCACTTGTGACACCTAGTTATTTGCATCTTGCATCTAGGTTTGTGCATACATTGAGAGATATGATTAGGAAACTTAGGGAAGTGTGTGTAGGAGAAATTCCACTCTTTGTGGTGTGATCTAGTTATCACCTTTTTATCTCCACTTTTTGTGGCATGATAATTCCACTTTAGGTGGGTGATCCACCTTTCATGGAATTATCTAATATTTCTTTCTACCTACCTTGCACATGATTGGGACACTTGTCTCATTCATGGCCCTTCATTGTGTCCTAGCTTGCCTTTATAAGCAAGCCTTGTACATGCTTGTAATTGAGCATCTTCATACATATTGAGAATACAATCATCATATTCTCTCATCTTCTCTCTCTCTTTTGTGCTATCTTTGATCTCTTGATCCTATTGTTGCTTTTCATAAGTTCTTACAACAGTCAAATCATCCAAATAGATTAGGATAATCTTGTTAATTAATTCACTATAAGCAATATCCATTGCCCACTAGAAAGCGGCCCCCGCATTTAAGAGACCAAAAGGCATTTTTGCATATGCAAAAATTCCCCACTTGGTAGTGAATGTTGTTGTGTTGGTCCTCTTCTTTGACCCGGATTTGATTGTAACCAGAGAAGCCATCCAACAAAGAAAACATTTCTGAACCTGCCACTGTTTGCAAGATTGACTCCATAGAAGTCAGCGGATAATGTTCTTTAGGGATGCTTTGTTTAGGTCTCGAAATTTAACACACAAGTGGATGTCTTCATTCTTATTTTGGACTAGAACCAGGTTGGATACCCATGTGTTGTGCTTGATCGAGAAGACAATCTAAGACTGAATTAGCTTTGTTATTTCTTGTGCCATCATGGCTTCAATCTTTGGATTAACTGGCCTCTGTTTTTGGCAGACTAGTTTTGCACCTTCCGTCAACTCTATTATATGTTGGATGATGTTGAGATCATATCCCTTAAGGTCATCATATGACTAGGCCACTACTCCTTCATACTTCTCGCAGAATTTAATGAGCCTTTCCTTGTCGTCATGTGGAACATCCTTCCCGACTTTGAGCTTTCTTCCATCTCTGACCTGAAGGTTTGCATAGTCAATTTTGTCCGCTAAAAACTTCCTTTTATCATTTCTCGCATCGTCACAATCAAACAAGTTTTCGAGAGTGAACAACCCCTTTCAAAGCTTATTAGACCTTAGTTGAATGATTTGTCTATTCTAGGCTTTAGCAATCTTTGATTGGAGTTGGTCGGCAAATTCTCCCAACTATTGGATGAATGAGGAAATGTGTTCATCGTTATCAAATACCTTCCAGCTCTGATCATTATCTGGAATCATCGATCATAATATCACTCGTACAAAGTGTTTGTTATGCATTAGGTCGGAGGTAGGTTCAAATTGAGATCTGATTGCGCAATCTGCATCAGCATTTTTTTCTTTGGGCATTGTCAGAATGTTGAAGGCTTCAAATCATTCTATCAGGTCCTAGACTCTATGTCTGTAAGATCTCATGCAGAAATTCTTAGATGTGGAAAGCCCTCAAACTTGGTTGACCACTAGTTCAGAATATCCAAAGACCATTAATTACTTAATTCCCATTCACTCGACAAGGCTCAGACCTTGCACTAGGCCTTCATATTCAGCTTCATTATTTGAACAAGTGAACTGGAAGTGAAAAGACTGAAGTGTTATTTCATTGTGTGGGGATGTCAAACATATCCCGACCCCTACGCCCACTTTGCATCTTGCTTCGTCAAAGTGTAGCGTCCATAGTTCTGAAGTTTGGTCACTCCCAGGTTCCTTCATGACCTTTGAAAGCACTTGATCTTCATCATAGATGACATAGGTGCCTTGCCCAGTAGCATGGTAGCTTCTGAAAGGGTCAGCATCTATATATTTTCTAAAGAGGACTTCTTTATTGGTTTGATCTTCGGTCACCTTTTCATCTTCTAACAACTCAATGCAATATGTCTCTTCCTTAGTGAAAGAGGTATGGGTAGCTTTAAAGTTGATCATACCTTCATCGGCCACATGTTCTGAATGTAGAGCTTCAGACACTATTTTCATTTTAGCTCTGTGCTTGGTCCTTAGGATCAAGTGTGACCAGTCCAGAGAACGATACCCTCCTATCTTTGAAGTGAATTCTCAAGATAGGAAGAGACCAAACATAGGGGGGACATTTATGATCACAATGTCTTGCGGAACTATGATGCTAGGGCAGGAGAATAGAGTCAAGGGGAGCTCTTTGATGACAACTATGGTTTTGACTTTGTTCCCATCAAGTTGCATGAACCCCTTCTTTAAAGGCTCATAGATAAGTCTTAGGGCTTCGGCTATCTGCTTGGGCATGATTGTAGTGCCAGCACCGGAGTCAATCATGGCATTGTGCAATAATTTTTCTCCCACAATGAGGGTTAGGAAGAAGGGTTTCAGCTTCAGCTTAACTTTAATCTCAGTAGGGGCTTCCTCTATGTTATTCATGAGAACTTTGGCAGGAGGTGATTGATCAACAACCTCTCCTTTGAGCGATTGCTCTGTTGGATCAATGATTGGATCCTCCCGGAGAGCCTTCTATAGCAATGTCTTATGTTCTATAATAACTAAGATATCCCACAAGGACACATTAGCGGATGATGTTTTCAATTGTTCCACCACATTAAATGGTGGAAAATTCAGAGGCTTATGCTCCTTATCTCTTGTTACAACTATTTCCCTTCGTGGAGGACATTGTTGTGCTACTGCAGAGGTACTGGTCATCGGGTCAGAAGTACTTTTGAGTTGTGGACTAACTAGTTGCGGAACGAATGATTCACCTGTGAATCTCCTCTTTGAGCAAGTGTTGTAATCGAACTATACTTGTGGGGTTTTCAATGTGGATGCACAATTTATGAACACTGCCTCTTCTTCTTCCATCCATGAGAAGAGCGTGTGATCATGAGCAATATCCATTTCTTGCTCCAAGGACATCCCCTACATTTGTGCGGTAAGCACCGCATTTTCCATTTGTGGAGAGGCATATAAATAACCTCCATGGTCCGACGTTGTGCCTTGACTACGCTGCTCTGCCACTTTTTGTTGTAGGTTGCCACGCGGGAAATTCTGAGGCATATGTGAGTCACCGCAAGGGAAACACCATGGGTTGGTGTCATCAATTGAATTTGTTTACCCTGCTGTCAGCTCTCTACTTGAGCTTGGGTTAGCGCTCTGCAATGGAGAAGCCACTAGTACTATTTGATTAGCTGTTGGCGCCTGCGAATTGGTGTGAGAGCCTCCTTGGAACTAGTTTTGTTGGTAAGAAGACCTTCCGCCTTGATAATTCTGATAAGTTGGCTTCAGAGGGGAAACCTGGTTCCGCTTGATGATAGCTATTTCGTTGGCGATGGTCTATAACATTTCCTTGAACTCACTCATCTTTTCCTTCAAAGATTTGGATGTAGAAGCAATGTTTTGTGGTGCATTCAGCTATGTGTACATGGATTGGGGAGGTATGGATGCATTGGTAGATGACATTTTTTGGGCAGAAGATGATACTTCAAGGAATATAGGCATGGTGGGCCGAGGCGGAAACTTCTCAGCGTCTGTCAGATTGTTCTCCACTTTAACTACGACGTTGTATGTGTCTGGTAGCGTGGTTCCACCAAGAGACTGGATCATCATCAAAATATCGGGGTTGATAGATTTTAGGTAGAACATGAACACCAGCTCGGCCGACAAGCAAATAGCAACTTGGATTCTTTGCCAAGTTATGTGGAACCAGGCATTGAAATCAGCCATGGCTTCATATGGGGCTCATTTTATGACCGTCAGCTGGTGATATTGCGAAGACCTATCTCCATCATTTGAAAATATTTCATAGAAAGGGTCTCCGAGTTTATCCCAAGCACCGATAGTATTAGCCTGCAAAGTGTGGTACCAATCTAGCGTTTTACCTCCGAAAGAGGTTATGAACAACCTTAGCGCTACATTTTGGTCTATAACTTTGTGCACTAGACACAAGTCTGCAACATCTTGTAGATGTTCGGATGGTGTTCTTGAGCCATCTCTGGTGAACTTAGGTATAGCTTTTAGAGCAAAGACCAAGATAGGGGCCCAAACGGCGGGTGCTACTAGCGCTACAAGAGGACTTCTAGCATCCCATGCCACATAATTTTTGTTAGCAGTAGGCAACATGGCTAGTGGAAGGGTCAGAGGAAGTGGAACATTCACTAATTGGGTCGTGGCTTGCACTATTCCTAGTGGCGACACTAATAGCCCAGGGTTATTTGTTGTTTGGGATCTAGTAACAGGTCGATGGCTCATACACCCTCTTTGAATTTAGATTCATTTAAGCAAGTCACATAGAACATGCCAGAAAAAAGAAATTGTTGATGCCAAAAATTGGCAATGTAACAATCTTTATGGGAAACTCAGTTAATGGGGG
Organism: Sequoia sempervirens; assembly: GCA_007258455.2. Taxonomy (NCBI): domain Eukaryota; kingdom Viridiplantae; phylum Streptophyta; class Pinopsida; order Cupressales; family Cupressaceae; genus Sequoia; species Sequoia sempervirens. Next base: position 23,133 of record VDFB02162604.1, read on the forward strand.
GACCAATTGCGCTAAACTGAGTAGCCTCTGGGTTTTTTAAGAAGTCGTCTTCTTCTGTACTTGGGGTTTTGGAATGGAAAAATGAAGCAGATCTAAAAAATAAAGGTCTAACTAAGGCAATGTGCCAAGATTTAGATATAAGGCACAATAAACATATCTTTTGAATACGATTTAAGGGCTCGTTCAACAATCTATGTCCTAGAACAACAAAATTTAGAAATACAAGCCTAAAAAATTCATTCAATGACATAAAATAATTCTCATACACATTCACTAAAAAGAGGAGTCAAAGACATGATTTAAACCAGCAAACTTGCATTAAAATCATAGAAGTTCTGCAAATAAACAATTCAAAACAATAATGGCACAATATAATGTTTTATAAAATAGCTTAAGAAAAATAGAAAGGTCGAACAATGGCATAGTCTGATAGTCTCATACAATAATCTAAAAGCAATAAAAGGTCTGGTATCTTTTCCTAATTTTTCTATGTCTTCCAAACTAATTTTCAGAAGAAAGAAGTAGTATATATATCCAACAATCCCACCGCCTAGCGGGCCAGTAACAAAAAAGATTATGTATCTCAAGCAATGATGGCTGCAACAATGATTTCCCTTGGTCGTTGTAATAGAAAAGATTCGGGCCATAGCACGTAGTCGCTCACCAGCCAAATGCATCCCCTACGAATGATGGCAGGGGTCCTAGAGAAACCCTGTGTACAAAAGTGTCATTTTTCCATGAAGGTAGTTAAGACACATGACAGCTTGGCGGGGAGCACAGCTTTCTCTCGCCTTCCTTTCAATGAAGTCCCCGCGAAAGGGACATGTGGTAGAAAGTCGCAGTTCGTGATTCACTTCTACCTTTTTGCGATGAAAGCTTGTGCTGGGAAGACACATGGAGGAGTTCCCTACTATCAGCGCCGACTGTGGGGTCCACCAAAGAGTGTGTGTGAATGAAATTTATGTGGCACGTGGACGGGGCCCGAATGAAAAGTGAAGGGAAGCATCCTTGAAGAGCTTGCAATGTCGACACATGGATGCATTGCAAGATCCAGTAGAAGAGAAAAGGAAGTGATTGCTACGAGGAGCGCCTGGTGGACACATGGTGCCAACCGACGGAGTTAACAAAAAGAGGCCCAATTGAGAAGCGAAGGGCAGCATTTGAACACTAAGGCGCAGGCTAGTACTTTAGCAAAAACAAAACCACCTGAAGGGAGCTCGAGGAATTTTATATTCACACTTACTAACACCAAATGGATCATTTACCAGAGAGGAAGAATTTTTCTCAATCTTCATTACTGAAGAACTGATTTTACTTTGTGTTGAAGAAACATTGGTTAATTCTACATGGGTTCTCAAACAATTATTACCAATACTTCTAATGTCTACAACCATGTCATTAATATTGTCCTGAGCTGATATCATCCATTGAGCTATCCAATTCATTTGGGCTTCTGAATTCTTTTATTTTTCTCCTAGATCTACATGTAGCCTAGCTTCATACCTACCCCAAAGATTTTTTTTTGGATTAATGACAGTGAAAGATTCAGGGGTTGGCCATCTTCTAGGTTCATAGCCTATCACTTCTTGTTATTTTTCCTTCATCTCTAATTTATACGTGCTTTTCTTTTTAGCACCTACCCTAGGTAGTTTTTCTCTCAACATGCACCCCTTCTCTCCCATCTTAGCTAATTTAATCCCTTTTCCTTTTTTATCAGGTTGATCTTCTTCCTTAGGAGTTAGAGCCAATTTATGACTTACTTGTCTGACTAATTTCTCCATCAATTATGGGTTGCTGCTTAAATTTGAAAGTGTAGCTAAGGAAGCTTTAGAAGGATAAGGGTTGACTAAGGTCTACCAATACAAGGGAAAGTGGCTCGATGATCTGATGGATTCTTCAGGGTTGTATTCCATATATGGCTTATTAGAGGTACTTGGGAAATTTCTTGACAATGAATAGGACCGTGTTGATAGACTGGGTCTGCCACTAGTAGACACTTTTAGTTTTTAAAATAGAGTTTAATTAGGTAAAGATCAAAAGTTAATACTGGAAACTCATCTAGTTTGCACATGAGGTTTTGTTGACCACAAACTATGGGGTGGTGTAGGAAATTTTTGAAATATGGGTTGTGACTAATTGATGAGTTTCTCAATTACTGGGAATCCTATATCAAACCCTTCATGATTGATATGCCTACCGTAATCTAGAATGTTTGAATTACCTTCTAGGTAACTTACCCTAGCTGGAAAATTTGAAGGTGGGAAGACAGTGTTCAACAACCTATAGATACATCTGCCACCAACTGTGGCATAAACAAAATCAGGCTAAAGTTCAACGCCTTTTACTTGCAGTAGGAGACAAAAGGCAGACTGGACATACTTTTCTTCTAAACTAATAGTAAAAATAGGATGAACAGAAATGCGAACGTCACCACCTTTAGACTCATCAGAAGCATTAGTAAGGATACCTCAAAACTGGGCAATAATAGCTTGATCCCAAATTCGACAAGTGTCAATAATACTACCAAAGTATAATTCTCCTATATCATAGTTAAAGTGGGGGTGGATGATAATTGTAGACATGCAAAATTTACATTATGCATTCGATCGGATTCGGTCAAATTAGATGTCGCATTAGGACCATTCATCAATTAATCAAGTGCATTTTCATCCATTCATTTATCAAATAAACATTATCATTCAACCTTCATCTTGCATCATCCACTTAATTCAATAAATCAAAAATCCATTTAAATCAAATCTTAAATTATATTCTATCATTTTCTAATTCAAATAAACCAGAAAATCAAAGTCCAAAATGTCAACTCACCTAATCAGCATTAAATCAGCATAATCTTCATCTAATCCTAATCTAAAGTTAATCCCATCCCACTTGCATTATCTAGATCTAGCCACTTGCACAATAAATCAATTTTATTGATTTATTAAAACCTCATTTTCTCTCAACATGACAAGTCAAACATGGCATTTATTGCTATTTTTCCTTGTCCCCCTCTCAGCATTTATGGCAAAATTTGAATTCAAATTTTCCCCCTCTTGGGCACTCTTCCCAAATCTTGCACACACATTAACTAATCACATGATGACAAGTGTCCTCAATTCATTGGCTTGATTTTGATCCCACATTGGTCCCTTTTCAACAATTAGCATTTTGAAAATCTTTAAATGCAAGCATCATCCTCAAGCAAATCCTCCACAACTTTTATGCAAGGTTACTCTCTTAATTTGAGAGCTCATCTTGCTCATCACTCCACCATATCCATAGCATTTTATCATTCGGCTTATCAAAAAGGGGTTGGGAAAGGGCTACTTTCCACATCAAAGTAGCACCAATCCCCCTATGAGATAGTGTTTGAGTAGTTTAGGAATGGATGTCATGCTTATGTTGCTTATGATTTTATGTTAGTTTGATGTCGTTATTTCCTTCATGCTTGCTCAATAATTTCATAGGGAGAGGGATTATCTCATTTATTCAACGTTGACAAATTTATGCCATATTTGTCAATCATTTGATAAATGAAAGGTTTTACCTCTCACATATTGGCGCTAGAAGGAGGGCTAATCTGCATTTCATTTTTAGTTAGTGGTCTATTTTGCCTTATGGGAAAAATCTGATCTATTGAAATGCTTTATTAAGTGGTCAGTTATTCCATATATATTTAAACATTGATTTTGAAGCATCCAGGAAATAAAGAGCATTCTTTATCGGATTTATGTTTGACTAATCTGCATTTTTCTTATCTTGATTCGTTATGCTTTCATTTTGACATAGGCAAAGAAACGCGTGGTATCTTTCATTAACATGGTTGTCTTTATTTACCATGTTTTTGTATATGTTCTCTCATTATTAGATATTATGCTCCATATCTATGGGATTGCAAGTTGAACATTTAATATCACTGTCTTTGTTGGCTATTGTTGCTTTGGAGTCACTGCCTTCTCTGAGATCCGGGGTTTTTCTTTTAGCAGGGATCTTTCCCTTATTTGGTGTCGCTGCCCTTTTAGAGACAGATTTGGTGCGCAGGGATCTTCTTTGCTGCCCTTTTAGGGAGAGTATCATTTCGAACTTTTCTGTGTTCCATCAATCTTAAAGTTCTATAAATAGCTCGAAGCAATAAAATCTACAAGTCGTGCCTTTGATATGAACATTTAAAGCTTTCACAAACATGATTATTTTTTCTGCCTCATGCATGTAGAAATTTTGTTCTTTTACATTAGGATGAATATGCACATCCCAGAGAATCCCAAAGGATGAAAATGCAGAGAATCGCCAGAAGTTGTCTCAATTTTCTGCAAATTCATGCCACTCCAATCATCGTTATCCCCATCACCAGAAGGAGACTCTGCTACTGCTGATTGCATGAGCGCACTCCAACCACCCTGTGGATTAACTAACAGACTGTTCAAAAAATCTGTGTTTTCTGTCTGATATGCACCTTGAAGCGCATACTACCCTGCACTCATGCTCTGGTTGCCATCAGCAGGATTAGGTACAACCTGAGTAGCAGATAAAGAAGGCCACCCACCTGGCTAAAAATCGTTAAAACCAGCTTTCTTCCCTAAATAATCAGACGTTTACAAACAAATTTGACTGACAATAAGCAGGTAGCACAAAGTACACCAGCAAAGATGAAGCCAAACAAAGGGTTCGCAGGCTCTTTCTGCTCCCACTTGATGGCTGAGGAGATGTTTGTCAAAGATCCTTGGGCGATGGCTTTTCACCTGCTATTTGCATTGGTTTGAAAGCTTCTAAATGCATTTATTCTTTTTACAGCTTTGATGTTATTTTGTAATCTTTCACTCATGTGACCTGTTGAGATGTTTTGCTGTTAAACGTGGGATTTGTGAGTACGCAGGGAACTTCTATGTTACAATGCTTGCCGTTGCGTGGAAGCCTCCCCAACCATATTAATGTTCACTAATGATGATAACTTCGATGTCCTATTGCTTACCATGCCAGCCAGCTTTTGAAACCATAGGAGTTATTGCGTTTCATGAGGTCAACGTTTCTTTCTAGTAGTGTTCCAGAAGGAAGATCAACAAAGATCTTTTCTACATTAATTATTGTATAGAGGGAGGTCTGCAAACAGATTCGAGCATCTGCTATCATTGAAGGCTACGTAAGTTTCAAGCTGCCTCACTGCGCGCATGCTAATCAAGCGTTGGATTTGGTAGAGGGAATAGACAAAAGGGTAGCCATCGACCACCACTCAGAAAGGAAGGAGTCAGCGCTTATGATCTGTTGTCATTAATACTGCTATCTGTTGCATCGATATTGTTGTCTTCCAAACAGTTTACACCTCCATCACACACGCCAACGTAGACAACCTTGCTGTCATCCGCATGATTTTTTGCTGATTTTCATTTGTGGTCTTTCGAAGTGGATGTCCCTGGTAAATGATAAATGGTCATGAGTCTCTGACTGAGTTGACAGAAGCGGCGCGTGGTCTATTAAGCCTGCGCTAGAAATAGAAATGTTGTTGTGTTTGTTATCTTCCAAGCAATAGCATTTATTAATGATTTGGATCATTTATTGTGAACTTTGAAGTATGTGAAGTTGTCTGTATTTATCATTATTCGTATTTCTCATTTGATGTGTTGTGTTGACTTTTATGATGTTGCAGGTACAAAGATATGTCCTAAGCAAACAAGGGCGTTCTCTTTAAGAAACAAATATTTTGTGGACTCTTTGAAATATGTTGTATTGATTTGAATATTAAAGAGTACCTAGGACACATTTCGTGCCTCAAATGACATTTTTGGTCTTTTATTAGGGGGACTTTCATTTTTCTTTTTTGGCAAAGAAGGGTCTTTTACAAACTATTTTGTTTGACTAATACTCGCTTTAAGCATCTTCATAAATCAAGATCTTCATCGCTTATACTTAATATTTGAAAAACACAAATTTAGTTAACTTAATTGTCTTTTGTGGAATAGGTACAAGCGAAGGTACAAGCGAAAGGAGGTACAAAAACAACGAAGGCGAAAAGGTGCAAGGCGAAAGAGAAGGCTATCAAACGAAAACGAAAGGAGGATTTTTGTTTGAAAACACAATGTGTTTTTTAACACTTTAAATGTTTGATCAATACTACTTCACGAAAGGAGGGAAATGTTTTTTTGAAAACACAATGTGTTCTTTAACACTTTAAGTGTTTGATCAACAGTTCACGAAATTGTTTTCCTTTTCGTTTTAGAACATTAGTTTTCAATTGGGGCTAAAACGAACAAATTGTTTTTCATTGCAAAGGACTTAAAACGAACCTTAGGACACACTTACTAGATTTCGTTTTGGGTTAAAAATTGAACAAACAATCCTCACATTTCATTTGGTGCTTAAAACGAATTCACAATTGCTTTGAAGGGTGTAAAACGAACAAGTGTTTGATTTGTGTGATTGTCTTTTGAGTACGTGTCCTCTCCCCTTGCGCTTCGTGCGATCTAGGGTGCAAGAGAAACACTCAAAATACATTTTATTGCTTTAAAACACTTCATTTTGGGCTTAAAAATTG
>VDFB02162605.1:0-11256 GCA_007258455.2 Sequoia sempervirens
ACCTTTCCAAATGTAACATTTTTAGGATCCAACTAAAATGTAGTGTTGCTAGAAACACTCAACCTTTATTCTTTCATGACTTGTAGGAACCACTAGGTTATCTGGCATTTAGCAATGAGGTTTAGGCGTCCCAAGACTGCCAACACAGACATGAAGGGTAACCATGCAAAATTTTGACTAATTACATATGTATGCAATAAGGTTACTGATGTGCGAAGTACTTATAACCTCAATCACCAAATCTGCATGACTAAGTGCATCGGCGACACAAATAAAACTCACAAGGTTAGAAGCATGATTGCAAAAAGCAAGATCATTTGTTCATCTTCAGCTCAATAGCTTCTTTTCTTTGAGCACAATAGTAGCCTAATCAATGTAGGACATTGTAATTAATCAAACCAACGATTTTTAGTTTTTTTGGAAATATCTTTCTAGTGTGAGTTGAATGATTAATTAAATAAGAGTTGTTACAACATAAATGTAGAACATGAGTATACTTTAAAATATAGAGATTGAATAGTTAATTTATTTGGAGTTATGCATTGGAAGGTTTATTGTTGAAAGAGTAATTTAACAGTGCATAGTATATTTGATATAATAGGGTATTTTTATTCCAAAGTCGAAGTTTGAAATTTAGAAGCGAAACTCTATAACTTAGGAACATTGAAAACCAAGTTAGGAGATATCTAACTTCTTATACCACATTCATGTACCTATGAGTGTTCATTAAAGATGGTTATTTAGTGATTATTAAATAAAAGAAAGTTTAGTAGGCTTGGATTAAAACCTGGAGTAGGGTAGAAATATCACCCTTATCATAAGGTTAGCTACTAGATAATATGACATATTTCTCTATTGATATACTTTAATTTGTGCTTAGATAGGTTTCAAAAGTATCTATTTTTCAAGGATGAATTTGAAGGTAATTTCCTTATGAGAATTGATTCTCTTGTAGTTACTTAATGGATGACAGGTTAATCTATCATGTATGTCTTTATTTCATTATTGGAATAGTTGTTGCATGACATATCATGTTGGTAAATTGGAAAATTTGGAATGTTTGAGTGTATTCTTGTGGTGAATTTTGTGTGTAATCTTGGAGTTTATGATGAATTTATTTATGGAGGTTGTTTTTGGCTTTGAGTTTGATGTTGATTTTGAGATCAAGTTTTGTTGCCACCTTGTTGGGAAACCCTTGTTTTAGTGATTTATCAGTCTTCCAGAGAAAGGGAAAGAAAGGTGTTGCTTTATTATTGGCCTTCACTTTTGGTTCTTTGTGAACTATTGCTTGTATGATCTATTTGATGTTATGGGTTTAGCCTTGCACTTGAAAATAGTTTCGTTATGAAGATTTTGTGTAGGATGGTGTATGCCTTGCTTAATGCAATTTATCATGTGGCTTTATATGTTGTGCATGGGGGCTTACCTTGATAGTGTCTTTTGAGTTTTGTTGCTCATAGGGGGAGTGGCTTTCAATGGGGGTCGGGACCCGGAAGAGGTCCCAGGGTAACTCATTGGAAGTTTATTAATCAAGTGAAGACATTAATATTTAATTAGGGGTTTTGGATAGAATCACACATTAACAAGATATAAGTGAATGCCTCACTCATGGCTCAAGTGCTTGTATGGGCTTGAGATGAGTTGAGAAGGCCTAGAATGGAAGGATCATTATCTTGTCTTTATGAAAGATAATCGATTCCGCATTGGATTGCATGTGGGGCCGGGTTTCGTAAGAGGTCACCAGGGTAACCCAAGTTGGGGGCTGGGGCCTAGGAAGATTCGCCAGGGTAACCCATGCAACATTGTGATGACACTCTTCCTTTAACAACCATGTATGCTTTGTTTCCCTCTATGTTATTCTTGGGCCTCTAGAAGCACATGTTGGAATTTGTATGTTGATGCTTTATTGGTTATTTCTTATGTTGGGCACATCTTGTGTTGGTTATATCTTGTGCTGGAGATTGCCTTATGTTATTGTGGATCTTGTTGTGAAGTCTTGTATCCTTGTTTTGTTTGATGGTTATTGTTGGGGTCCTTCTTGTCATCTCTTAGCATGGGGGGTGGGCCTTAGGGTCCACGTGGTTGGGTGGAATGTGCTATGCACCCCATTGGGTCCCCAGTCATCGATCGAGAAGTGCAAAATTGTACCTTGCAGTGACTCCTAAGTTGAACCAGAGTTGGATCCAGTATTGTAGCTTTGTACTCCTTCATTTCAAATGTATCATTCCATTTTATTGTATCTTCCCCATTCATGTTGGGAAGCGGCATTGTAATATTGTAATCCTTGATTAATGTATTGTCCATGTTCATGTTATCTTATGGTTACTGGTGTATACTTACCTTTCATGTGATGTAATGATGTTGTTGTGAAAAGTAATGCAGTCATGTAAACCCGAGGGATTTGTTATATGTAGTTCATGTTTAGTTTCATTTCATGTGATATATGATTATTATGATGTATGTTAGTACTTTAAAAAAAAATTGGTGCCATAAATGTTAGATGTATTAGTATCCTTTGGGGTTGCTCTAAGGTGGCATTACACCAAGGAGGTAAAACCATTGGATTCCAACAAAATGATAAATCCCTTTGATTACACCCTTGATCCCTATTTGACATAGCAACCTTATAACCCATTTTAACAATATAATTACCTATTTTAGAAGGGTCCCAGATCAATTTATCATCATCCTTTCGTATGAAAACTGTTCTAAACTTAAGAGCATTAACCAATTCAATTTGTTGATCATATGGTATGATTGATGGAGGCAATACTTTCCATACTACTGCTCCTGTATGGCCATCTAATTTTAGAATATAATCTTTGAGTTTTAATACCCAGTTGTTTGTTGTATAAACAATTGCAACCTAAAAGTCATACAAATTTTCCAATGGTGGAAGTCCATTCCACGAGTCTTGCCAGAAATTTGCACTTTCCCCATTATGAATTTCCTAGGATAAGTATTGTACTATTACCTTTCTACAATCAACCAAAAAACTCCACATCACAGACCCTTTAGGAGGATTAGATATTGTAAGAATATGAGTTGGATTGTCAGTATCTAGATACTTACATTGCATAATTTTACACCATTTTTCTTGTGGTCTTGTATACAAATGTCATACCAATTTTGCTCCTAGTGCAACATTCCTTGCTGACATATCATGCACCCCTACCCCACCTTTTTGCTTATCTTTACCAATATTTTGCAATGAAACTAAAGGAATTTTTCTTTTAGAATCCATATTACCTTTCCATACAAAAGATTTGATTATCTTTTCTATTTCTGAAATAACTGTTCTAGGAGCTTTTAGAACTGCCATAAAATAATTTGGAATGGATGACAAGACTAATTTAATGAGAAGTATTATGCTAGCTATAGACAACCATCTCCCCTTCCAACTTGATATTCTTGATTTAATTGTCTAAATTATCTTATCCCAATAAGACACTCTATTCTGACCAACAAAAAATGGAATACCTAAGTATTTACAAGGAAAATATACAACTTGAAAACCCATAGTTTGTATAATCTTATCCTTTACCACTGAATCTGTATGAAATATGTAAATTTTTGACTTACATGAGTTCACCTTTTGACCAGATGCTAAAGAATACCTTTGCAAAATTTCATTAATCTTCTTAGCTTCATCAATAGTTGACATCCCAAACAAAATTGTATCATCAACAAATAATGAATGAGTAATTGTTAACTTGGTATTTGGCAAATGAATACCTTTCCATTTACCTTCCAAATGAGCCTTTTTAACTGATCTGCTTAATGATTCTACAAGAACAATAAATAGGAAGGGAGATAAGGGATCACCTTGCCTCACCCCTTGAGAGGACTTAAAAAAGCCCGAAGGTATTCCATTTATTAACACAAAAAACATTGCACCAGACAAACAAGAATAAATCCATTTACACCATTTGTCATGAAAACCAAACTTCTTCAATATTTGCATCAAAAAAGACCAATCCACCCTGTCATACGCCTTCATCATATCCAACTTAAGAAAAAATGTTGATATAGAAAATTTTGATACTGAATGTAAAACTTCATGAGCAACCAAAGCCCCTTCTATTGTTTCTCTTCTCGGAACAAAGCCTCCCTGCTCCTCTGAAATTATACTAGGGATAATCTTTACTAACCTCAAATAGATTGCTTTTGTAAATATTTTATAAATAGTGTTACAGAGTGAGATGGTTCTAAACTTTGAAAAAGAGGAAGGATTAGTTACCTTTGGAATCAAAGCAATATGGGTTACATTAAACTATGTTAGCATAGTCCCTGAACTTCTAAATTCCTCCAATGATTTCAACAAATCTGCCCCTATGAACTCCCAACATTTATGAAAAAAGAGGGAAGTGGGTAAGTGCACAAAGTTGAGTCCATGAAACATGGAAGTTTTTGCCTTACCCAAAAAATTGAAATCGGCATTGCAAAAACGGAATCCCAATTTTTAAAAATTGGGATCTCATTTAGCTTTGGGATCCCGAGCCTAAATACAAAATGGGATCCCACTTTTTAAAAATTGGGATCACGTTTCCTAAAGGATCTCGAACCAATGGACAAGGAATGGGATCCCAATTACTATGAAACAGGATCTCGGTTTATAAAAGTCGGGATCCCGTTTTGTAGAAATCGGGATCCTGTTTTCTAATGCTATTTATTTTTTTAAAAACGAATAAAGTTCATTTTGCAGTGGACAGGATCCCTGAAAGTACAAAGCAAGTGACCTCCAATAAATGTACCGAATAAAAATAAGTGAATTTAGCATGTTTATTTTAATTTATTTCACGTTTTGAGCATTTTTTTTTCCTATTATAGTAGAAATAAGTAATTGTAGAAATAGATCAAAAAATGCAATGAAATCTCAAGATTTTTTAATAGAAATGAAAAAATGAACCTTGAATTGTGTTTTACAAACAAAATTTAGCTTTTGAAACCTAAATTGTTCGATTAAACCAAAAAAAATTGAATTTGAAAACCCTAGTTGAAATGAAACAAAAAATATTGCATTTCAAAACCCTAGAAATTGAAATGAAATAAAAAAATTGCATTTAGAAACCCTAATCAAGCTTTTTGAAACCCTGAATTCAAATCAAACGAAAAAATTTGAATTTGAAAACCCTAGTTTGAACTAAAACGAAAGAATTGCATTAAAAACCCTAATTTCTTAGAAATTGAAACCCTAAATTGAATTAGAACAATTTTTGTTAAAACCCTAAATTGAATTGGAACGATTTTTGTTAAAAACTCCTAAATTGAAATTGAACAAATCATTTTGATTTTGAAAACTAGGTAATTTCGAGCTCAAAAAAAATTCATTTGCATTGCTTAAATTTTTTAAATTTTATTTGCATTATATGGAGAAAACGATATGTTAAAATTTAGTTTCAATGTTAAATTATAATTAGATTAGAAAACAATATGTTAAAGAATAGTTAAAATTCATAAAGTTTATCAATGTTTGTTTGCAAATTTAGTTAGCAAATTCATAAATCCAAGCACGTACAATCAATTCCAATTGGCACTAAATTGCAAGTTTAAATTATTCCAAGGGCCACCCAAACTTCACCCTAAGTTTCCTAAACCCTAAACCCCTAACCTGTGAAAAATCTAAACCCTCAACACTAAAGCATTTGAATTTTTATTCAGGGGTCTTAAAATAAAATTTGGTTGCCTTTAAAACCCTCCTGCTGTCACCATCCAAAGAGAGATTTTGTAATGTTTTCACTTATTTGAACACATAATATAAAACCTTTAGGTTTCTACAAGTTTATGAAGAGTGGATGATCACTCTCTATGACACTTAGACATGATCAATAGGGATCTAAATCATTGGAAGAAAAAATTATTCTATTATATCCACAAGATAGGAGAGCGTGAGTGAGAGTGTTATGGGTAAAGTTTCTTTCATTGGATATACCTAAAATTATGTAGGTTCAATGTCAAGAATGGGTCTATTTGGTAGATTTATGAAAACTATTATGAATATCTAGAATACCATAAAAGTATAATTATAGCAAATATTCCAATTGGAAACACTTGGGTATATATCATATGAAATTTAAATTGTAAGGTGTCTATTATATAGGAGAGTTGATAATACATGGAAAGAGTGTATGGGAATATATGTATTAAGAAAAACATACCATGACCTCTATAGTATTTTTAAGATGTGATCCTAGATAATAATCCACCCATTCTCAAGCATAATGGATTCTTTTGCAATTAAGGGAGATTCAATAACCATAAAATTGCCTATATTTTGATACTATATAGATTTTTGTGGAAGGATAGAAATGCATCAATAAGGAGACCAAGATGGAACCATTTAACACCTAAGGTACACCTATTACATGGGAAAGGGAGGAGGTACATGATGATAGGTTGGATGAACTAGGCTATTATTACAATAGAGAGAGGAGGAGGATTAATATTATGCTCCTATAAATAAGAGGTCAATTTAGAAGATTAAAAGAACTCTAATAACAAAGGAAATAATTCTATAGAGGGAGTGAGTGGGATTGTTGGAAATATACAAGCAAAGAGGTGAAGGTCCCAACACCTACATAGAGTCCTACACGAAATACACCAATCTAGGCACTTACTAGAAGGATCAAGATCCATGTGAGTAGCCTCTTTTTATTTTTGTATCTTCTACATATGTATATTTATTCCTTTATTATGTGATTAAAATTATGTATGATATAACTTATTAATAAGTGATTACAAGTATAATTATTAAAATATTTCATATTTATTTTGATATCCTCTAATGTAGGAGGAAATTTTTACTTGTTTTGATAGATTTATGTTATTTTTGTGATATATATAGATTGATTCATTTTTAACATGATACTTTTTTTTATTAGAGGGGTAAACACTTTTGACCCAGAGCTATGAACCAATGAGGTCATAGTATGAATAAATTTGGACCTCACTAGACATCTAGATCCCCTTAAGCCATCCTATCACCCTAAATCATAAATTGATTTCTTAAGGGGTCCCAATATGACATTTCTTAAGGGGATCAAAGAAGTTCTTAAAATTTGGTGAAGTTGCCCAAGGCAACCAAATTTAACAATAATAAGATCGTGCAAGATTATAATATGAATGAGATTTCATGATCTAGGTTGGTCACTTGAAACAAGAGTAGATCTCAAACAACTATTCCACAAGAAAATGTTCTTCAATAACTTGCAAGTTCATTATATTCCAAGGGGCACCAAAACTTCACCCTAAGTTCTGTAAACCCTAAACCTTGAACTCTAAAATATAAACCCTAAACACTAAACCATTCATTTTGTCCTACCTGACCTTAAAGTGGAATTTGGTTGCCTTAGGAAAATCCACCAAATTTCATTCCCTTATGCCATGTAATTTTGTTATAGGATCTTACTACATAGATCCCCTTAAGTCATCCTATTACCCTAAACCCTAAACTCTAAACTCTAAACCCTAAACCCTAAAGCCATTATTTTTTCTTAGGCTCTTAATGAAATTTGGTTGCCTTAGGCAACACCAAATTTCATTCCCTTATGCCATGTAATTTTGTCCTAGGATCTTACTACATGTAGATTCGCTTAAGCTATCCTATTATCCTAAACCCTAAACTCTAAAGTCTAAACCCTAAACCCTAAAGCCATCATTTTTTCTTTAAAGGCTCTTAATGAAATTTGGTTGCCTTTGGAAACTTCACCAAATTTTATTCACTTGAGGCATGTCATTTTCTCCTAGGACCTCACTAGACGTAGATCCCCTTAATCCATCTTGTCACCCTAAATTGTAATTTGATTTCTTAAGGGGTCCCAATATGACATTTCTTAAGGGGATCAAAGTAGTTCTTAAAATTTGGTGTTCAAAGTTGCCCAAGGCAACCAAATTTAACAATAATAAGATCATGCAAGATTATATAATATTAATAGTTAATTGTATTTTCATTCAAGTAACATGTGCCTTAGACATAAATGAGGCTTACATATTTTATCATTTGTATTCAATTATTTAAGGCCATTTATATTGAATGGTTTAAAGGTATTTCCTAAACATGTATCTTACATCTTGAAATTACAAATCTAATGCAGGTTCACTCATATCTTAAAGATCACATGGATCCATTCAATAATATTCACAATCCACCTCAACGCCATCCATCTCCACCACCTTCACCTCCACCTCCACCCACTCCACCTCATAACCTCCTACCTCCACCACCTGAAATCGATGAACATGCTTGTTTACAAGCACAAATCAATACCAATGTTAGAACCATCCAAGATGAAAAAAACATTATTCAAAATGAAGAATGTGTCGCACCTCCTGTGAGGATGTTTGCATCTAGGATGCAAACCCTTGTTGATGTTGTCAAGGCTATGGATGGGATCTTAGATGAGTGTCAACAATGGCTAGAGGAGAGAAGAACTTCCGATTCTAAAAAGGAAAACACAAAGAAATGAAGAGATGCAGTAGAGAGCCACAATAGTTTCTAAATTAAGACAATGATCTTAAATAGTTATGAATTTGGTGAACGATGGATATTTTGTGTGATGAATTTATAAATTTGGTTGGATGGATATTTTTAGTGACATTAATTTATGATTTTGGTTCTAGATGGATATATTTTAAGTGACATGGATTTATGAATTTGGTGGAATTTATGAACTTATAATGAACAATATATAATAGTATATATTTTATGACTATCTACTAGATCATGATTTCTCCTGCTGAAAATTTGTAATATATGTGTGTGTGTGTGTGTTAGACATAAAATGAGATTTTGTGAATGTTTCAAGTTTATTGTTTAGTATGTACGTGCATGTATTAAAAATTTGCATATAGTTCTTAAATTTTGAAATTTGTATGTATGTACATAGTTTTGTTTAATGATATGTACACATGCAAATTATGAATCATATTTTTTATTTTAAATGTATGTACATGTTAAATTTTGAATTTTGTATGGACATGCTCAAGTTCAATCAATGTATATATATGTGCATTTCAATTAAATATATGATCTTAGTATATATGTTGCTCATCCTATTTCAATTAAATATATGATCTTAATATATGTATGCACATCCTATTTTGCATGATTTAATGCAAGTGCACATTTATATCTCATATCATGGATGATTTTAACATTGATGATATCATCAATCCACCACCTTAGCCATAGCCACATCTACCTCCCCCTCCACCTAATATGCCACATCCAACACCTATCGTATTTGATGAGGCTCGCTTGCGAGCATGTATAAATGATCAAGTTGCATCCTTACAAAATCAAATCAATGCTATGTAGAGTCAAGCATTGATTCCACCACATGTGAGACATTTTGCATATGCGATGCAAAATGTTGTTGATTCCATTAGGATGATCGATTCTGATCTTGATAGGCATCGACGAGAGAGAGAACAAATGAGACAATTTATTCCAACGGTCTCTCTTACAAATAAATATTAGACCTTAAAATAATGAAAGCCCATCTAGCCCACTACTTTCTTGACCCCGTTACTCGACAACCCATTCCACCCAACAAATCTAGAATATCCACGAGGTGGTGCATGTACATCCACAGATGGGTGCACATTTTTGGGATCGATGGTATATGGTTTTTCATAGTCCCCCACATGTTAATTGGGAGTGCCCATTGTATTTTTTGAGAAAACTGTATGTAGAGTTTGTTTTGGGGAAAAATCTCAATTATTTTTATTTTAGATCATTTTAGGGTGTTGGTGGCGGCATGCCACAACAGAGGTTAGGGGAAAGGGTTGATCCCCAATGCCCCGTGCATGGACAAGCCCTTGTTTTTGCTCCTAGTCCTCTCATTCCCACACCTGTACATCATCAAGCTCTGGTCTCAACATTAGGTTCCCTTAGTACCTCGCAGGAGACCTTGATCAACATGCTTCTGTGATAGCGGGTGGGGCGCATAAAGATGATGATGATGGAGGAGTTTTTTATGGAGCTGGTCCAAGTATCGCTCAGGGAGTGTCGAGGCCTAAACCCCATTTATGTACTAGTTGTCATCAAGTATGCTATGGACCTGATCATGCCACACCTAGTTCAGGTAGATGGGGAGAATTTGGTGGTTCATCTGGTTGCATCAGTTCATTTGTAGAGTTTCTTATAGTGGACCATCACCCTGAGGACATTGCAACACAGGTATAAATATGCATCTATGTACGTTCATTTTATAAGAATTTTGATGGATGTATTTATCAAAGAAAATTTTGCAATACATTTTAACAATCAAATTGTTTGGTGTACAGATGACAATAACGATGGGGCAATCATCTGTTCCACGAGTACATACATCGACACCGGTCGTACTCGACAACCCTTTTGGCATATTTTGATTTCAATTTTTAAAATTATATATGAAATCATAAATTTAACTTGAGTTTTAAATTTATAATTGAATCACATATATGTTTGAAATATTTATGTTGGTTTAGGTGAGTCAATCGGCATCCATGTCAAGTCCTCCTGAGGGATTGTCAACCACTCCTCCACTATCAAGCGTCATAGATCAGGGGAAGGTACATTCATATTGTAAATTTGTTTAAAGTTTAAATTAGTATAGTTATAATTTTATGAATTTTGAATTCACTAGATATATGAAATACATGCATGTACACTTGTAAATATTATAAGCGTTAAATGTCTATGTACATGTATGTCTATGTTGATACCACAATGAGAATGGGCATCAGGAAAACATTTGATGTTGCAACTACTCGTGAGGCCATTGATTTCCAGGTTGTTTACAAAACTTTCTACACAAAATGTGCAAACTTGAATATATATATAAACCTAATTCAATTGTACATGCTTTAATTTTGATCTTGTAGGACTTTGTTAGTGCAACTTTCAGCCCTGACCTAGACATAGTTACACCACTAGGAGGACATGCAGAGCAAGCTCCAGATCAAATGGTAATTTAATTTTTTTATTATATTTAAAGTCAATTATAAATTACATATTCGAAATATAACTTAAATTTTAAATTTTAAATTGAATATATACACAATATGAGATTTGTTACATATTCTTTTTCTTGTATAGCATGAGACACATCTTGTAGTTGAGCATGTACAGACAGGTCCTAGAGAAGAGCCTAGTGCACAAACTCAGAATATGGTACAATTAAAATATGATAAATTATAAATTAAATTGAATTAAAAAAAAATTAATTGTAGAGTTGTATATCTAATTTCAAATTTCTTTGTCTTATTTAT
>VDFB02162606.1:0-12500 GCA_007258455.2 Sequoia sempervirens
CTCCCTCCTTCCCTATTTCCCTCCCTCTCTCCCTCCTTCTCTCCTTTCCTCTATTATCATCTAGTGATAACTAATTTTCAAACATATCTTGGTAAAATAGTTTG
The DNA here is from genome assembly GCA_007258455.2 of Sequoia sempervirens. Classification (NCBI taxonomy): domain Eukaryota; kingdom Viridiplantae; phylum Streptophyta; class Pinopsida; order Cupressales; family Cupressaceae; genus Sequoia; species Sequoia sempervirens. The sequence goes on from VDFB02162606.1 coordinate 105, forward strand.
TGGAACTCAAATAGTTTATGCCCCAAGTTCTATATTTCTATATTTTCCCCTTGCACATAGTGCACATGCTCCTTCCTCAACTTCTCAAGAGCAAGAAGAATCTCTTCAGTCAATACATTATCTGTCTCATTTACTTTGGTCTACTTTTTTTAAGTTTCTTTTTTAAAAGCACAATCATACAACCCATTGAGATTTCCACCATTGATTTTTGAACAAGAACAATGAAAAACTTACAACCCATTGTGTTTTCTAACATGTCATTAATTTAAATTTTTATCATATATGAGGAAATTGAAACATAATTTTTACTCTATGTAATAGTTGTGGAAATTTTTTAAGGTTCCTTTCATTACATCCATACTCTTTAAATAAGAAAAATATTTTCATTATGATAATTGTAGGTTGGAAAATGCAAGGTGTTATGAAACCTACAACCCACATAGTGTTTTCAAATTCTCTATACATAACAACCCATTTGTTTAGTCACCGCTCATGTCAATTTGATTACTTTTATGTATCCCCCACTTGCAACTCCTCCGCAATCTCTCCACCCTTGAGATTAGAACAATAACAATCGTATCACTCACAACACACTATGTTTTCCAACCTGTAATTATATTTGCAATAGTTGGAAGTGTTGAAACTGTATGAAAATAATGGAAAAACAAAATTAACCACTTAGAAAAGGAAGTAAAAGATAAGAAGAATATTTTATAATAAAAAGAAAAGGAGGTTAATTTTTAAGGTTCCTTTCATTGCATTCATACTCTCTAATTAAGAAAAGGTTTTCATTACTATAGTTACATGTTGGAAAACACTGGGTGTTATGAAACTTGCAAGCCACATACTCTTATAAAACCCTTTGCATGTAAGATAAATAGTGAATCAACAAAAAAATAGTTTATTTTTGTTTTAGGTCTAATTTGTAAGGTTTACATTACATTCATAGTGATAGAGTGAATAACCCAAGATCATAAACTTCAAAAAACCTTCACAAAAATGAGAGAGACAACACTTCCATTTCACCAAACAAGGAGTGTAAAATATGAGATGCATAATATACATATGTACAGGCTTATAAATCCATGAAAATGTTGATAGGTATTCAACCACCCAATATGGGAATAAAAAACTAATTTCCCTATTAAATGAAAACTATCTGCCTAAGTTAAAACTTAAGCCTAAGTAAATATGATTTACTTTAACACCCCCCCAAGTGTAACTTAGGGAGAATGAAGATGCAAAATGTAGTATGGGTCCTGGCTACACAACCATGTTAGTTACCCATTTACAATGCAAAAAGAAAGCTCTCAAAATCAAAGAAAAGGAGAAAAACCCCTCTCTAAAAGAGAGAAAAGAAAACAAAAATGATGCATGTATGGAGAACTCAGTCACACCCCCCAATTAATACATACATCATGTATATACAATCAATTTCACCCCCATAAGAGGGAAAGATAGAGACTATATAGCCCCCCACTATGTGTAAACACCTCCAAAAATGGTAAGTTCTTGAAGACAAAATATGATCATCAACTACAAAAAAACTTCATGAAAGTGAGAGACACAACACTTCCATATCACTCAAAAAAGGAGTGTAAAATATGAGATGCATAATATACATATGTATAGGCTTATAAAGTAATGAAAATTCTCATGGGTATGCAACCACCCAATATGGGAATAAAAAACTAATTACCCTATTAAATGAAAACTATGGGCCTAAGTTAAAACTTAAGCCTAAGTAAATATGATTTACTCTAATACATAGTAATTCAAAATTCACACATTGTCAAACACTGAGTGTTATGAAGCCTGCCACATACATACTCTTGTGAAACTCTTTACACAAAACAACCCTATTGGTTACTTACCCTTTAGGTGAATTTGGATAGTTTTATGTATCCACAAACTATAAATCCTTCTCGTCCTCCCCACCTTGTAGCTTTGAAACTTTATAGAAGGAAATAACTGACAGGGGACAATGTGTTTTCTAACACTGAAAATAATGTGAACATTTTTTTTTCCAATCAAATGAAGAAAGTGAAAGGCCATTTTTACTATACCAAAGAGTTGTTCTAAAATTTGAAGGTGGACTTCATTAAGTCTGGTCTGTCCTGGTGATTTTCATGCTGTTTATTTTTGTTTCCCTCTCTCCACCTTCCATCTCCACCACCCCTCCCTCCCTCCCTCCCTCCTCCCATATCCCCATCTCAAATGGTATAATTATAGGTTGGAAAACACTATGGGTTTGAGTAGCTGGTTAATGAAACTTACAACCAATACATTATCTATCTCATTCACTTTGGTCTGCTTCTTTTCAAGTGTTTTTGAGTCACTCTGTCCCACAAACCATTTTGGGTCTATATGTCCCACAATCCACCAACACATCTTCCCCTCCTACTAAGTCTATTTTCAGTCCTTCTATCCCTCCCACCCTACCACTCCTTATCTCCCCCTCCCCCCTCTCTCTCTACCTCCCACCACCTACCCTCCCTCCACCTACCCTCCGTCTCTCCCTAACTCAATTCATTAGGAACCCCTTAGGTCACTTTCACTTTCTTCATTTGATTGGAACAAAAAAATACTCACATTATTTGCAACATTGGAAAAAACACCGTCCCCTATCAGTTATTTCCTTACAAAAATGGTTTTGTTTCATACACACCCAGAATTTAATCAATTCCACCTTCAAATTTTAGAACAACTCTTTGGTATAGTAAAAATGAAATTTCACTTTCTTCATCTGATTGGAACAAAAAAAATTCCCACATTATTTGTAGTGTTGGAAAACACATTGTCCCTTGTCAGTTATTTCCTTATTGAAAGTTTTTGCTTCACACGCAAAAACAATGTAATGAAGTCCACCTTCAAATTTTAGAACAAATCTTTGGTATAGTAAAAATTACATTTCACTTTCTTCATATGATCACAACAAAACATGCTCACATTATTTGCAGTGTTGGAAAAAACACCATCTCCTGTCAGTTATTTCCTTAAGATTTTTTTTGTGTTTTATACACACTAAGAATAATGTTATGTGACTTTTTTTATAGGTCATGTTTAACGCTTTCCAACCTGCTTTTTCTTCTGAAATGAAATTATTTCCAAAATTTACAAGATAATATAAAAAATTAAGCTAAAGTTGTGACAACAAAATATTATTTTAAAGACTACATGTCTCTTTTAGCTTTTCCAATTTGTTGTGTCGATTTAATGGGATTGTGAGAGGTGAATTGTTATTTGTGCCCCATGAGTTTGACTTTGCAGTTCAACTTTGAATATTTTTTTGGACTACTATTTTTCACTATATTTGGATTCATAATTAGATTTCTAAATTTAGATTATTTGAATATGTTGGTGTTAATAGATATTTGTAGGGTTTGTTTTGTTTCATAGAGGAAGTATCAATTCTTCATATTTTGTCTTACTTATTTTTTTTGCAATAATTTTAATAAGATTGAAGACATTTCAAACAATCATTTAAATGCATATGATGTTTTTATTGATGCATATACCTACTTAATGATGCAATTCTAGATCATGGTGTCATAAGATGATTGGAATTCTTCTATGATGTTTAAAATATATTTAAATTTTGTACTTTTATATTGTTTTTTAATATATAAATTTGAGTATTGCATGCTTAAGTTGGTAATTAATACTTAACTACAAATAAATTTTATCAAGCTGTAACGCCCCGCCGTGAGAACCCCAAAGGACAAATACATAATAATTACAGCACAATTTTTTTAAGTAAACATAACATACATGTATTACACATTAAGTCATGACATGAATTCCACTTAAGCAGATTCACTAACACATACATCCCTTGGGGTACACGAAGAGTCATTACGAGACTGAGATCCACACAACAACAATAAAGAATAAAATCCAAAGATATAATCCATAACAAGATAACACATACATGATAATCATTGATAAGAAACCATCTATATAAATACAACATATAAATAATTAACTCAACCCAATGAATAACAACTGCCATGGCCAATAATCACACCGAGTTTAACATTACATTACAGTACAATGTTCTAAAGGTACAATGATACAAGAGTGTTTCCAAACATAAATGGAAACCATACATAAGATAACATAATACAAATAAACAGATGAAAACTAGCTCCAAGATGGATACAACTCTGGAGTCATTGCAACCGCACCAATCCGCACCTCTCGATCCTCGACTGGGGACCCAATGGGGTGCTTAGCACGTTCCACCCGACCATGTGAGTCCGAAGACCCACCCCCCGTGCTAGGAGCTGACAATAAGAGTCCTCAACCAAGAACATCCAAACACGGAAACCACAAGACTCAACAACATACAAAAGTATCATAAAACTCAAGGATTACAATGACATAATCAACAACAACCAAGAGTCATTAAAATAACTTAAAATCATACATCTCATCACATAAATCAAAGCAATGACCAGTAACAAGTAACCAAAGGATGATCATGAAACACTTCCAAATCAACTAAACATAATACAATTCCAAATTGCAATTAAACAACACAATAACATCATATCACAGTATCATAAGATACAAGATCGTAAATCAAATATAAATGAGATCATACAAGACCACAAAACATACTAAAAATGTATTAAAACAATAATCATAAATGAATTTAAATCAATTCAAACAATAATCTAAAACAACTCCCACAACCTACTTCCAGAGGAAACACAATAAAGTAAAACACATGGGAAACTAGGGGAGAGTGTCATCGCATAGTCCTACATGGGCTGTCCTGTGCTCTTCCTCCCAACTGGAGGTGCCGGTCCCATCTATGGCTGTCCTGTGCTCTTCCTCCCAATTGGAGGCGCCGGTCCATAGGGTGACTCATGCGGAGCCGTAGACCTCTCGTGAGGACGAGGTCACGACATTGCCAACCACGGCCTTCTCAGCCTTCCATTAGTTTGCGAAAGCACTAATGAAGACGAGGCATCCATTTTATTAATCTTATAATGATATTACTACCCAACCCACCTAAGTTAATTATTAGGTTTTCACTTATTTACTAACTCACTCGTGGGTTATCCTGGTCTCTTCCCCTTAAACGGGGCGCCGGCCCCCACGAGGAGCCACTCTCCCTAGAGACCCAACAACATAAAAACCAAGAAACCAAGGGTTGTACAACATCACAAGAATATTATATCACAACTAAAAAGCATGCGAGGCATTACCCATCTCGCTATAAATACAATTTCCAAGTCTCAACAAATTCGTACAACCCTTTTAAAATCATGAAACCAAAACACTTGCCACATAAAGGGCCCATAAAGAGAAAGAACATCAATTATCAATCATCTCAAGCCTCTGGAAGCCAAAAGAATGAAAACCCATAAACAAAGGTAAAGTGAAGCAACATGAGTATTTCTCCAATAATTCCAACACAAGGATAAAATTTCCTCAAATAAGAGAGTAAATCAGAAAAAGCCATAACAAGGAAAGATTCATCAAGGCCCATCCATAAATCAACAATGGTGTCACCTCAAATAGGGGACGCAAAAGAAAATCATCCTTTAAACAAAATCACTTAATAAAACCAAAAGCCACCAACTAGGCATTCCATGGGAGACCTCCATTTTCTCCTCACTAGAACCCCCTTATGATGGTACGCAAACCACTTTCATAAAAACAACAACATAGCAATGACAACAATAATTGCAAGGCCACCAGATCAATTTCAATTCAAATATAATGAGTGAAAACATTGAAATAAGATCAACAACTCCATCCAGACTACATGATCAACTTCGATACAAAAATAAATCAGAAATTCAAGAAGATCAACCATCCACAACTCATAAACCAAAACACGAGTTCCCAATAACATTGCAACAAAATTTAAATGACAAAGGATTCCATGAATCAAAATTAATCTCCCATGGCATTCATACCAATACGGAAATGTCCAAAAACAATCCTTCAATAAAAGAGGTAAAAGCATGCAACCAGGCATCCAAGGGACCAAATTAAAGAACACCTTAAATACTCAATCACTCACAACTCCATCAAACATTTGCATAATAAACATCAACCAAAAATTCAATTGAGAACAATATTTATTAACCAATCAATTAACGACCAGAACTAAAACTTTACAACTTACCCATACTAAAATAATTCATGATAACCATCACAAGTATTCTAAAAGTATTATCCATAAAGCATACTTACAAATCAATCATTAAATGAATATAAGGGAAGTCAATTTTCAAAAGATTAAAATTCCATTCCACCAATAAACTATCCAGTTCGAAATTACCCTAATCAATCTCTAACTATACCCATACATTTAAATTTCCCCTCTCATCATACTCACTTAACATACTTCCAATATTTAAATTAATTGTGAAAACCATATAAGGCCAATTATCTATACTTTTAAAATAACAATAATAACAATACTCTAAATGCTCAAATTACATATTAGAAATTACCACCTTAAAATCTTAAATCTATCTAAATAAATTTACACACATAAATTCCTTTTAAAACCATCACATATTTATATATTTTAATTCTTTTCTATTCTAAAATATTTACTCAAAGCCAGAATTAAATAAATCAATTTTGTCATATATACGTAAGTTGATTTATTTTTATTTTTATTTTTTACTAACTTATCCTCTTATAGTTGTAATTTAACAAATCAGTAATAATGATAAACAAAAGATTTCTTTCTACTTTATTATTTCTACTATAACCAGATTTTGTTTTATTATAACCAGAAAGAAAATAGAGTATTTACTGATAAAATTAAATGGTTACATCAACAGTTTAGACAGTGTAATCTAAATGAATGAGATAATAAGTATATATATACAAATATAAATATATATATATATACATATATATATATTTATATATATATATACATATACATACATATATATATGCATATATATATATATATATATATATAAAACTAAATTTTGAAATACATATATGAAATATAATTATAAAAGTAAATATCGCACAATGAATAAAAAAATCAAAATTCGTGTTTAACAAACTTAATATATATATAAATTTGAATGGGGAGATTTTAACCCATACCTTGCACAGGGGTACACGCCCGGTCGTGGGCAGTCTACGGACTGCTCACGGCAGTCCTTCGGACTGCCGTGGACAGTGCGCAGACTGTCACGCGGTACCGGCCGGTGGTGTGGTGGGTACGGCCGAGGCCGAACCACCACACAGCCATTGCTTATATAATACTCAAACAAAACAAAAAATGCTATGAACAGGACCGAGGAAAAATAACGAAGTTCGATGATTTAATTTTTCATTCAATATTTATATAAGTATAAATATATATGTGCATATATATATATATATATATATATATATATATATATATATATATTGGAATCAGAACATTTCAACATCAGGGAAGAATAAACACTGTACTCTGTACAAGAGGAATATTTTATAACATATATGCATAACAAGAATATCACCATTCTAGAAGTTCATTGAAAAGAAATTGCTCATTAAACAATCATGTATTATTATTATTATTTTTTTAAAACGAAACAACAGAAGTACTATTCATTTCCAGATTTCAAACAAAACCCAGAACCCCACAGAAATTCCATTTAACAAATAACAATTCCCAATTTCTGGCTAAATATTCTTTGATTAAACCATAACCCCAATAGATTTTCTTTCTACCATTATTTTGATTTTCATCCTAGATACAAATTTCATTCACAGGGAACAATCCATATTTTAACAGAGGATAAATAATTAAAAGAAAAGAACCTGGCATCCTTCGCTTGCAGAATTGTAGAAGCTTATTCCTTGCTGCCGATCTTTCTAGCAACAGCTCCAAGTCCTTGCTCAACTCAAATCTTACTCCTCAAATGAATTCTCCAAAATAATAAAAGGATGCAATACTATAACAGAAAATTGACTGCCAAATTTCTCCAAAATCTGTTGTAAAAAGAATGCAACCCAAAAATCCTCTAAATAAAATCTCACACAAGAAGTCTCTTCTTTTTCGTCTTCCAGAGAATACCAAAAGTCACTTCTTTTAAAAAAATAAAATAAAATTCAAATCCAATCGAATCCACAGAAGATTGAGCTTTTTATTTATTTATTCTTCATATTCTCCAGTGAAAATCAAAAGTCACAACTCAAGAAATAAATCCAAATAATATTTAATCCCTTTAATTCCTTTTGTTCCCTTTTCAAGCATTACACTTCATTTTTCTTTTATCATGCATTTGATTAAAAATTAAATAAATTTAAATCCTCAAAATTGAACTTTTATTTGAATATAAATTCATTATTTTCACAAAACTTTATTAATTAATTACTTCCACATTAAAATAATTAAAATCAACCATTTGCAAGATTCTAAATAAGCATCCATTAAATTTCTTATGATAATAATTATCTTTTCAAGATTATTTGTTCATAACAATTTAAATCAATTTATCTAATAATATCACTTTTACTTTTAATGAATTAATTTGATTGATCATTTGTTCTAAATCATTTGATTTAATTTAATTGATTATTACTTTAATTTCTAATCATATTTTAAATAACCTTGCAAATCACTTATGATTTAATTAATTATTTAAACATGGTTACTAACATATTTTATTTTCCACACAATCAAATAACTCAGTAACCAATGAAACACACACACACACAAAGTCCAAAACAATCGACACAGAGGGGTATTACATCCTCCCCCCCTTAAAAATTGACTTACTCTTGGAAGTCGAGCTCAATCATAAAAATGGTAACACAACAAATATCAATGATCATAAGCACATCAACACCATAAATTAAAACATCAATTAAACATCAAGTCAGCCATGAAAATTAAACAAACCAAAAATAAAGAAAAGATACCAAAACAAAAATGGTGGCAGGGTTGCAACCAGACCAATTTGGTAAACACAAGGACAGATGACGAACTAGGTTGGGGAAACTTTCTTGTCAGTTCCTGTTTTCCACATCAATCCCATTGGGTGTTTATGGTGCTTGTCCTGTCCTGACAATGCAGGTGGAATCGAGGCTTAGTTCCTGCAATCCTGCATGCAAGAAAACGTTGTGCACAATACATATATATCACAAATACATCATGAGAGGAACTCTCAGCATAGTAGGGCACTCACAAGCGAGTGATACCACACTGTCCCTCCCACCAAACCACACCTAGTAATCAAAACAATCCTAGTAACTCATAAGCAATTTTCTTCTAATTAGTTAGGAAATATTCGTATAAGGATACTAACCATAAACCTAATTCATCTACTATATCAAATGAATTACTACTTGACATTATAAGTATCTATACCTGCATATTACGATTACATTACCTTCGTCATTATGCTTTCTGAAGCCCACTTCCTGTAAGTCAAAAGCTACCATAGAGCATTGCACATTAGTACCAATAATTCAAGTTACATCTTACCCTCAAGATACTAGATTCTGCTAAAATTATAGAATAATTATCCACAAAACCTTACATTTTCATTAAAACTCATAATTTTCACACAAAGAACTCCACTTTAATCATTATTCAACACCAAAATTCACATCAATTTCAATAAAAAGGGGTAAAATTTTACACCTTCACAGATTCAAGAAAACATAATTCATCACTCAAGGACAACAAAATCGCAAATTCACACACACTTCACATATTCAAACACCTAAAACACATCACCAAGAAACACATCACACCAAAACTGAAGGGTCCATAGAGCATCCCCGACAGGAAGGATATCAGTGCATTGCGCACTACACCGAGGGTCCTATCCTTTCCCATCAGTTTCTTGCACCATTGACCCAACACCATCCAATGAAAGAAATTCAAATTCACAACAATGCCAAAAGAAAATTGAAACTCAAGACTCATGGGTCTAAGTGCAAGGTTACATAGTGAGCACACATAGTGCCCAGTGTATGAACCTAGGTTCTGATACCATGTTGTAACGCCCCGCCGTGAGAATCCCAAAGGACAAATACATAATAATTACAGCACAATTTTTTTAAGTAAACATAACATACATGTATTACACATTAAGTCATGACATGAATTCCACTTAAGCAGATTCACTAACACATACATCCCTTGGGGTACACGAAGAGTCATTACGAGACTGAGATCCACACAACAACAATAAAGAATAAAATCCAAAGATATAATCCATAACAAGATAACACATACATGATAATCATTGATAAGAAACCATCTATATAAATACAACATATAAATAATTAACTCAACCCAATGAATAACAACTGCCATGGCCAATAATCACACCGAGTTTAACATTACATTACAGTACAATGTTCTAAAGGTACAATGATACAAGAGTGTTTCCAAACATAAATGGAAACCATACATAAGATAACATAATACAAATAAACAGATGGAAACTAGCTCCAAGATGGATACAACTCTGGAGTCGTTGCAACCGCACCAATCCGCACCTCTCGATCCTCGACTGGGGACCCAATGGGGTGCTTAGCACGTTCCACCCGACCATGTGAGTCCGAAGACCCACCCCCCGTGCTAGGAGCTGACAATAAGAGTCCTCAACCAAGAACATCCAAACAAGGAACCACAAGACTCAACAACATACAAAAGTATCATAAAACTCAAGGATTACAATGACATAATCAACAACAACCAAGAGTCATTAAAATAACTTAAAATCATACATCTCATCACATAAATCAAAGCAATGACCAGTAACAAGTAACCAAAGGATGATCATGAAACACTTCCAAATCAACTAAACATAATACAATTCCAAATTGCAATTAAACAACACAATAACATCATATCACACTATCATAAGATACAAGATCGTAAATCAAATATAAATGAGATCATACAAGACCACAAAGCATACTAAAAATGTATTAAAACAATAATCATAAATCAATTTAAATCAATTCAAACAACAATCTAAAACAACTCCCACAACCTACTTCTAGAGGAAACACAATAAAGTAAAACACATGGGAAACTAGGGGAGAGTGTCATTGCATAGTCCTACATGGGCTGTCCTGTGCTCTTCCTCCCAACTAGAGGCGCCGGTCCCATCTATGGCTGTCCTGTGCTCTTCCTCCCAATTGGAGGCACCGGTCCATAGGGTGACTCATGCGGAGCCGTAGACCTCTCGTGAGGACGAGGTCACGACCTTGCCAACCACGGCCTTCTCAGCCTTCCATTAGTCTGCGAAAGCACTAATGAAGATGAGGCATCCATTTTATTAATCTTATAATGATATTACTACCCAACCCTCCTAAGTTAATTATTAGGTTTCACTTATTTACTAACTCACTCGTGGGTTATCCTGGTCTCTTCCCCTTAAACGGGGCGCCGGCCCCCACAAGGAGCCACTCTCCCTAGAGACCCAACAACATAAAAACCAAGAAACCAAGGGTTGTACAACATCACAAGAATATTATATCACAACTGAAAAGCATGCGAGGCATTACCCATCTCGCTATAAATACAATTTCCAAGTCTCAGCAAATTCCGTACAACCCTTTTAAAATCATGAAACCAAAACACTTGCCACATCAAGGGCCCATAAAGAGAAAGAACATCAATTATCAATCATCTCAAGCCTCTGGAAGCCAAAAGAATGAAAACCCATAAACAAAGGTAAAGTGAAGCAACATGAGTATTTCTCCAATAAGTCCAACACAAGGATAAAATTTCCTCAAATAAGAGAGTAACTCAGAAAAGCCATAACAAGGAAAGATTCATCAAGGCCCATCCATAAATCAACAATGGTGTCACCTCAAATAGGGGACGCAAAAGAAAATCATCCTTTAAACAAAATCACTTAATAAAACCAAAAGCCACCAACTAGGCATTCCATGGGAGACCTCCATTTTCTCCTCACTAGAACCCCCTTATGATGGTACGCAAACCACTTTCATAAAAAAAATAACAACATAGCAATGACAACAATAATTACAAGGCCACAAGAACTATTTTCAATTCAAATATAATGAGTGAAAACATTGAAATAAGATCAACATCTCCATCCAGACTACATAAACCACTTCGATACAAAACAAATCAGAAATTCAAGAAGATCAACCATCCATAACTCATAAACCAAAACACGAGTTCCCAATTACATTGCAACAAAATTTAAATGACAAAGGATTCCTTGAATCAAAATTAATCTCCAATGACATTCATACCAATACAAAAATGTCCAAAAACAATCCTTCAATAAAAGAGGTAAAAGCATGCAACCAGGAATCCAAGGGACCAAATTAAAGAACACCTTAAATACTCAATCACTCACAACTCCATCAAACATTTGCATAATAAACATCAACCAAAAATTCAATTGAGAACAA
>VDFB02162608.1:0-19190 GCA_007258455.2 Sequoia sempervirens
AGATCAAAATCAATTTGTCAGCCTTTGAATTGCTCAAGGTTCCTGCCGTGAGACATGCCTTCTTTAGGGTCCTGAATGGAACTCCGTCCTCTAACACCATTCAAGAAATTCCAGCCAAAAGGGTAACCTTTGAAGAGCCCAGGAAAGAACAGGAAATACAGGAAAATGCGGGAAGAAGGAATAATGCGCCTACAAATCAATCAGCAAATAGATACATTGAAAAGGAGCCAGAAAGGGCTAGTAGGCAGCCTCCCAGGGACCAGCAATTGAAACAAACCAAGGATACAGGCAGTGACCGGAACAAAGGTCAAATAGCTCAAATGGACACGCCCGTCGGTATCCTCCAAGGGAGACCGAAAACTCCCCCGTTCCTAACTTCTATCAGGGTCTTTGGAAGAACTTGCACAACTGCCTACTCGATTCAGGCGCGTCTGCCAACGTTATGCCCTTGGCCGTGTGCAAAGCTCTTGGCATCACTCCCACACCTTCAAAGAGAAAAGTCACCCAGCTGGACAAAACAGAGATCACCATTGTGGGTGAGATAAACCGCATTCCCATGCAAATTGCTGCAGACCCCCGGATACAGCAAGTTGTGGATATCCAAGTGGCAGACATACCTGATGCATATGGAATCATTCTGGGGAGAGAGTTTACCAAGGCGCTGAATGGATACACCGCCACCGACTTATCTCATATGTGGCTGCCATGGAAGGGGCTACCAAATCAGATTCGTATTGACCGTGAACCCCGGATGAAATATATGATCACAGAATACAATAATCTCAGCGAGGTGCTGTTCGCAGAGACTAACCTCAGGAATTACCGCCCTTTCGCCTACCAAAATGAGCTTGAGCTTCAAGAAAAATGGATAGATGAAGTATTGCTGGTATTATGCGGCCCCTCGGCGGGTTCCGAGCAAATGCCCCAAAATGAAGAAATGTTGGCAGAAACTGATGACGAGCCGGTTCAAAATGACGAATGGGGATTGCTCGATGGCTTCCAAGAGTTTATGGGAAAGTGCGCAAGAGATCAGCTCAGCCTAGGAGCTAGTATGAATTTTCAAGACCTGTTATTGCCGAATTGGTGTAGGGTTCACAACGCTGCTCACTCCGAGTTTGACTGTTGCTTGTGCCAAGCAGCAGTCGAGCAGGTTAAGAAAACCGCTGCTCCTCCGATGGAAACACTCAAGGAGGCACCGCTCGAATCACCTGCTAGTCGTTGCCTCAACCAGGAAAGCATTCCTAAGATCACTAAGCCCGATGTCCAGCCAAAAGCGAAGGGAGGCTCAATCGAACCTGAGGATAAGGAATCCTCTAAGTGCTGGACGCTCCGGTTCGATGGATCAAAATCAAGACAAGGAGCTGGAGCGGGGATCGAACTCATCAGTCCGACGGGTAAGACATTTCTTGCTGCCCATCGATTACAGTTTTATTGCACCAACAACGTGGCAGAATACGAGGCTCTTGTCCTCGGCCTTCTTATGGCTTTGAAGAAAAAGGTCAAAATGCTGCAAGTCTTCGGGGATTCCGCACTTGTAGTTAGGCAGATCAGGAAATTGTACTCATGCCATGACCGGAGACTCACCAATTATAGACACAGGGTGTGGGATCTCCTGGAGGGCTTGGATGCATTCAACATACAATTGATCCCTCGTGCTCGGAATCGCACAGCGGATGCCTTGGCTCAAGCAGCCAACACGTTACAGCCCCTCTCTTTGTCAGGGCTTAAGAAGTTCACGGTTGAGCTGACATCCACGCCATCTGTCCCAGACAACATCACCCACCTGCAAGTTTTCAATGATGATAAACATATACTCCAGTTCATCACAAGCTCTGACGTCTTTGCTAACCAAATAATCGATGAAACTGATCCACAGGAAGCTGAATTAGACATAGAAGGGGTTATTTATCTGAAAACTAACACGATCCCCAGAGGGATGGTTCAACTGGAGCGTGTATTTGACCTGGATCAGATTAAGGATCAAGATCGACAAACGAAAAAGGAGACTATAAGCAGCCAGTGCAATGCCCACAACTTGGGAACGACCGAGGATATCAAGAATGTTTTCATTGGAAAGGTATGCACACCCGAAGAAAAGAGGGGAATTACGGATGCTTTGTGCAGGTACCCTGATGTGGTGGCATGGAGCTACGAAGACTTGAAAACATACGACACCTCGTTCATCACACATACCATCCCTCTAAAGACCGAGGTGAGACCATTCCGTCAACGTCAGCGCCCTATTAATGCCCTGCTAGAACCTATTATTTACAAGGAGGTGCAGAAATTACTTTCAGCAAGAATCATCTTTCCCCTTAGGCATTCTACATGGGTGGCCAACTTGGTCCCAGTCAGGAAAAAGAATGGAGAGATCAGATTATGCGTGGATTTCCGTAATCTCAATCACGCCTCAGAAAAGGACAACTATCCGGTGCCCTCACTGGATGAAGTGCTACAAATTGTTAACGGCTCTCAGATGATGTCGTTCCTTGATGAATATTCTGGGTATAATCAAGTAATGGTACAATACGAGGATCGCCACAAAACTGCATTCACCACTAAGTGGGGGACATTTGCGTACAAAAGAATGTCGTTTGGGCTCATCAACGCCGGCGCCACTTTCCAACGTGCCATGGATATCGCTTTCAAGGACCTGATTGGCAAATGTATAATCATCTATATGGATGATTTGACCGTATTCTCCAAGAAGCGAGGTGATCACGTCTCTGACCTATGCAAAGTATTTCAGAGATGCCGGGAATTTGGGGTTTCTCTTAACCCCAAGAAGTGCATTTTTGGGGTGACCGAAGGCAGACTACTTGGGCACATCATCTCAGAGCAGGGAATTTCCATTGATCCTGAGCGCATTGAGTCGCTACTCAAGATTTAGCCCCCGGGCAGCAAGAAGGAATTGAAGTCTTTCTTCGGAAAGATCAATTTCGTCTGGAAATTCATCACTGGATTCGCGGAAATAGTCAAACCTCTCAATGCCATGCTCAAGCAGGACACCAAAGTTGAGTGGACACCAGAGGCCAAACAATCCTTTGAGGAGGTCAAACGAGCCATTGCTGAGGCGCCTGTGTTGGTCAGTCCGGACTATCTGAAGCCATTCTATATCTATTCATTTGCTTCGGAGCATTCTTGTGCCAGTATGTTGACCCAAAAGGATGACGAAGGAAATGAGCATCCTATCACCTTCATGAGCGCACCCCTCAAAGATGCTGAATTGCGTTACCACAACATAGAAAAGCAGGCGTATGCTCTTGTTAGGGGAGTAAAGAAATTCAGACACTACATTTTACGCAACAAGGTGTTCGCAATTGTCCCTGACCCAGCAGTCAAAACGCTTCTCATGCAAAATGAGTTGGGCGAACGAAGGGCCAAGTGGGTCACCCTGCTCCAAGAATATGATATGGAGATCCAACCAATGAAATTGGTAAGAGGGCAGGCACTCACCCGCACAATGGCCGAAACAGCAACAGAGGCCGGACCTGAACTCACAGTGCAGCAATATCAGCTTGAGGATGTCTCCCCGGGAGAATGGTATCAAGATGTCGTTTATTTCCTGCTTAATCATAAATGTCCGTCACATTTGCAAGGAGTTCAGAAGAGAGCTCTAAGATTGAAAAGCAACGGTTATATGTTACAAGGGTCCATTCTCTACAAGAAGAATCATGAGGGTGTTTATTTAAGATGCCTCGGCAAGGAGGAAGCGGAACGTGTCCTGAGGGAATTTCACGATAAATTTGGTACAGGCCATGGATCGGGTTCTTCTACGGCCCATCAGATATTAAGGGCAGGGTACTACTGGCCAACTGTCTTCAAAGATGCCCATGGCCATGTCCGTTCATGCCATACGTGCCAGACCGCTGCCACCAGGGGGAGGAATGCTGCTGTCCCACTACAGCCCGTGTTGGAGGTAAGGCCTTTCGCACAGTGGGGTCTCGACTTCATTGGTCCGGTAAGCCCTCCGTCATCTACAGGACACAGGTACATTCTAACCGCTACTGATTATTGTACTAGATGGACGGAAGCAATAGTTTGTAAGCATTGTACAACTGAAGTAGTTACTGATTTTTTAGAAAGTTTCATTTTAAATCGCTTTGGTTGTCCGTATGCTCTCGTCTGTGATAATGGACCCGCCTTCGCTTCATTGAAATTTGCTAGCTGGGCGTTTGACTATGGGATTGCCCTCAAATTCTCATCCAATTACTACCCTCAGGGCAATGGCCTTGCCGAATCCACAAACAAGAATTTGATTAATGTGATCAAGAAGCTGCTAGATAGGAATCCCAAGGACTGGCACACCCAGCTCCGTTTCGCCCTTTGGGCCGATCGCACCCGCCATAAGGCTGCCCTTGGTGATTCCCCGTTCCACCTTGTCTATGGTCTTGAGCCAATATTCCCCATCCACCTGAAAATTCCGACTCTTCAATTCATCAACGACTTTTATGAAGGAGGAGATCGTAGGGAGGCTCGTTTAGCCGAACTTTTACATTTAGAGGAAGTTCGAGATCGCGCAATAGAAAATTTTGCCAAACATCAGGGCGTGGTAAAGAGATGGTTCGACCGCCGAGCCAAAATCAAGGCCTTTAGGATTGCAGATTTGGTCCTATACTGGGACAAGGCCTGTGAAAAGAAAGGGGGACACAATAAATTCGACAAGCTCTGGCTTGGCCCCTTTCAAATAGCTGAGATTTTGGGAGATAATGCCTTCCGTCTAAAGCACTTAACTGGTGAGAACGTCCCGTTGCCAGTCAACGGGCAGTACCTGAAACATTACTTCCAAGCTTGAGCTCCTTCGAGCTCTTTGCTGTAAATACCTGTGCATAGGTTAGATTAGTTGCTTTCCTGCTTGTTGCGTTTGTTTGCGTCGCTTTTTGCTTTCCCTTCCCGGCAGTTTTGTTTTGAGAAAAGATGTTTCCTGCTCCTTTGCGGTGGCCGTGCTTGCCTGACAAACGGTTCACTTTGCTAACCGCTCTTTGTGTTCTCGGGCTAAACATTCATTCTAGACTATTGGTCTTTCCAAAGCTCTCCGCGAATGATTTCCTTGTCTGAATCTCGCTCAGAACTTGACCCTTCACCGGATCTTCTTACCCACATCTCGGATCCCGCACAAATTACATAATAAATTCTGAAGGACCGTGCTATGGTTGTCACGACACCCATGTGAGTGAAAAATCTTGAGTCTACTCCAGTGACCACTACAGTCTCAAACCCATTGTAGGCTTCAATGCTTACCCGGTCGAACTAAATGGCAAAAGAGAATTGAAATACCAAAGTAAAAAGAAGAGAAAAGAAACTCTGAAAGAAAGGAAAATAAACGACCGTATGGGTGTTCGGATAACTCTACCGGGGCTATGGACGCCCGGCCGGCAGTAGAGCAATATCCATGAGATTGTAGCGACAACTCCGCCGGGGCTATGGACGCCTGACTGGCAGCGGGGCAATGTCCAGGTTACTTTTGGTGTTAGGCAACTTACGTAGCTCACTTGGTTCGAGTAATAACCCTGGTTACTATCCCTAGGAAAGGAATGAATTCACTCCACGCACTTTCGAGATGTCATGTAAGCTGACCCAATTAAGGATCCCATTCTCCCTGATTCATCCTCGGAAGCCACTCCTGGTCTGCGAAACCAGAGATTCTGGGTCCTGAATGAATATTCATCCCTAGAACGCTCCGGAGCGTTCTCCAGCGGAGTCGCCATTTGTTGTGCCCTCAGCACACACGCCCCGTTCGAAACGGGGACCCTCTTTTCTTTTGCCATGTCAGGTCTTTTGGGGCCGCCTCGTTTTGCGTGCCCCTCTTTTTTGACGTCCTGTCTGGCCGATCTTGCCCTAAAAAGGTTTCGTTCTAACATCGGCCGTGGTTTCCCTTTTGTTTTTCTGCCCTCCGGAAGTGTGGGTACCTTGGGCCTTCGGTCTAGCAGAGTGACCTGAAGTATATAGGGCACAGTCCTCAGGGTTCCCCACTTCAGGTTTCCCTGCTGCATTTGCCGCCCTGGCGTCGTTTCCCGGGCGTCTTTCCGCCCCCCGGAGCCCGCCTAGCTGTTTGCCAATTCGTCGTTCTTCGGGATTTCCCGGCAGGCATCTGCCCCTTCGGGCCCCGGGAGCCGGAAGTCCACCTTCGGACTTCCTTCCCGTAATTACCGCCGTGGCCGTCGGGGTCGAGTTCCGCCTTCGGCGATGAGGCGCGTCGTCCAGCCTTAGAGACCCCATGATCCCACAGTTAAGCGCGCGTTCATTCCAAGGTAAAGATGCCGCGGTGACAAACTTACACCGCTGCATCCCTTCCATCCGGGACCCGGTCTCTCCGTCGCCGCCGCTGTCTGAGGTCGCTAAATTTATACGGCGGCCGTTGTGCCGCAGCTACCCGCCCGCTGGATCCCGAGACCCTCGTTGCCGCCGCCGACTCAAAATTTGAATCTCACCAACTTCTCGCGGGATCGTACGAGGCATTCAATGAGCCATTAATGAGCAGTGTGGTATATAAACAGCGGTCCGTTGAAGTCTTTTAACTTTGCGAATTGAACGAATTGGAGCAGCAGCCGAATTGGAGCCCACTGCAAACTTCACCATCGCGATCGTAGACCCCGGCGTCGTTCCGACAACTCTGCCAGTGCATCTGATCATCGTCCCGCTCAGCGAGTTGGAGGTAGGCCATCCTCGTTCGCTCTCCCATTATTTTGATCATTTTGAGGGTTTAAGCGAATTGAATAAGAAATTTAAATTGTATAGAACGAACACCCTCTCCGTTGCGGCCCAAACCCATGTCCTTGAGATTTTCCGGCCCGTCGAGATACCAGCCTTTCGCCTCCGGAACTTACGCGTTAATACATGCGGTGTTCTTGCTGCAGTGAAGATGCGCCTCGGGCGGGACCTCCGTCGCCCGTCACGGATCGGCCTTGAACGTCCGGTAGTGCATCCACTCCGGACCAGGCCTCCGGGTTTCCCATCGAGCTGCCACCCAAACATCCGCCCGTTTTAAAAGTGGGGTTTTTTCCAGCTCCTGCGGGTTTTCTGTCCCTCCGGACCCGCCCGAACCGGCTGGGAGTTCCGACCACGGAACTCGTGGCGGTTCCGTTAACACGTGGAACCACGCGGCCTCCCGTGCCAGACTCCGGTAGCTTTGGCGCGCCCGTCGCCTAGTCCGTTTTCCTCGCTGATGGCCACCTTAGCGGATCCTTACCTTCCGGGTTTTGGTCTCGGGGCAGCCATTGCTTGCTCGGTCCGCCGTTGAAATCCCTAAAGCGGTAGATCACGGGCCTGCCTTCAGCCCGGGCCCCGTGCGTCCCTTTGCGCGCCGCGTTATACATAACTTCAGGCCACCGGTGAACGTCAGGCGCGTCGGCCCGTCCCTCGGATCCGGTCCCTCGCCGTGCTGCCGTTCGAAATGATCAAAACTTTACACGGCGGCCATCGGCGAGCATCCTCCCCGCCTCCGGGTCCCGGTGACCTCAGTGCCGTCCGGTATAAAACTGGTAGGTTAAACGTAATGCGGCCATCCTTTTTGCCTCCCGGGCTCCGAACTCCGGACTTCCGCCTCCGGACTTCCGTCCGGTGTCCGCCGCCGCCTGCTGCCTTTGCCCGGCTGCCTTCCGGCCTGAAACCTCCGGAGCCCTTCAAATCGATCCAGATCAATCCAAATTGAAAATCTAACTTCGACCCACGTCCTAAATTGAGCCATTCTTCATCATGCACCCCTTGGAACAGGAACATGTGGCCAGCGGATGTCTCCGGGAGCTTCCATTCGTGTTTTCCCTTCCTGACAGCATTCCTGCCAGGGAAGTCCGGCCCTTTGGGCCCGGATTGGTTAAATGCTCTGATATGATTCAGATATCACTTAAGGGTTAAATTTATGATGTATTTATATGATTGTTTAGATAATATACTCGATACGGACTAACGTTAACATTTTTTGGTGTTCTGTGATGCTGACTTCGCCCTTTGCCTGTAGGATATATGGAATCGGCCGCAGGAACTTCAGGGGCCTCTACCGAAAAGGACAAGGGCAAGAAACCTGGAAGGGCCATCCATGGGAAAGAAGACAAAGACCAGATGAAATTCCAATTCCAGGGTGAACCGCTCCAGTCAAAAGTCTCAACTGACTGGAAAGAGATCTCGGACACCAACATAGGCCAGGTGGACATAGATGAGTTCACCCAGAGGGTCAAGGTCGACCCTAAGACTAAGAATGCCCGGATGATACGCCAAAGTGGAATCGCAAAGGCTGTTGGCTTTCCTCCGTCTCTAATAGCACCAGAGTTGGTAATGGCTTGCCGAGAAGCCTACCAAACAGACACCAGAACCATAGTAGACAAAGAGGGGAATATCCTCGCAGACATGTCTCCAGAGGGAATTGCAAGAACCTTCCACATTCCCACATTCCCACACATGCAGATCCCCATGATGGAGCAGTGCCAGGCAGCATGGGACGCCAATCCGTTGGGCTGCAAGAAGTCAATCAACGTCTACTGGCTCAAGGAGAGGCGGGGCAGCGCCGCAAAAGTCCCTCAGGAGCTTTTTCGCAGTGACTTTCATGAAGACTATCACGACCTTGTGACGATGCTGAGCAGGGTCATGGGCCTCCCGACAGCCGCCTTCTTCTAGGAATGGATGGCTTATTACATTGAGCAGATCGTCCGAGGGAATGAGGACGTTAAAACCAAGATTTCATTTGATTGGGGAAGCATCATCAGCAACTGCTTCCAC
This sequence comes from Sequoia sempervirens, assembly GCA_007258455.2. NCBI lineage: Eukaryota > Viridiplantae > Streptophyta > Pinopsida > Cupressales > Cupressaceae > Sequoia > Sequoia sempervirens. Next base: position 8,713 of record VDFB02162608.1, read on the forward strand.
GAGCAGTTTATGAATGTCAAAAGAAGCAACAAATTCTACATGACCTCGTACCTGGTGTACTCATTAGCGGATAAGAGGCAATATAGTGGACTCTTCAGGGCGCCGGATGGAGAGCATAAGTGAGGACTCAAGCCTTTTGACCAATACCCTCAGCTACAATACCGCTACTTTAAAAAGGAGTACCGCCGGATCAATGATGCCTTCATAGGCCATATTATCAGATTGATAGCCGGGGACTTCGAGAGAAGGGTATCTCACAGCGCCAGGGCACTCTTGAGGGAGTATGCCTTCCTGTACATTCAGTTCCCTAAATTCACATACATCCGTGCCCAAGGGTTCACAGAACGACCAAACAAGCTGCCAAGGTACCCAAATGACCGAATCATCCTCCTAGAGCTTTCCCGGTAGCTCCAACATATTCAGGCGGTCTTCGGCCAGAAGCATGTAACGGGGATCCCTTATCCCATGATCCTCGGCCAGGGCCAGTATCGGTTGCAAACATCTCAATGCGCCGGTAACTCAGAAAAGGAACTCAAGGAGTATAACTTTGAGTGGTACACGGCTCGCCCACGAATGGATCCCCACGGCCACGTCAGGAAGGCGCTAGGGCCGGCATACACCCACCTGTACCATGTTGAGGATTTCTGGGCAGACTGTAAAGATGATAAGGAGGTCCGCCAGAGACATTATATGCGGATGACGGTGCAGTTTTTGAGAAGAGTACAGCTGTTTCCGGTACCAGACCAGCTAGAGGAACAAGCAACAAAGGGATCTGAGGCTCATCTCCCAAAAGGCTCAAAAGGACATTAATCACAACGGAGGCACAGCCTCCTTTGCTCCTTCCTCCCCCGGCTAGTGCGCTGCCCACTTCTCAGGCCACCATTGCCTCATCTCCACAAGCGGTGGACATTTCCGTTCACCTCGCCTCTTCACCTCCAGCCGGATCCGTAATCAATATTGATTCCTCCTCCAGCATGACTACTTCCCATTCCTCTGCTGCTGCCATGTCCCCCATCACCTCGCTACCTCTGGCAACAATACCATCGCCTATTCCCCTTTCTAGCGTGCCCGAGGCCATTACACGGCACCTGCAAAATCTTCCCCCCGAGCTCTCGCAACTTTTAATGGATCCTGCTCTCCAAGCAGCCTTGGCCCAAGCACTCGCAACATCCCAGCCTTCACAACCGCCAACAGGGCCCCCGGCCATGGAGACCACCATGCAGATTTTGAAAGAGTTGGAGGAGCAAGAGCGAGAGGCTTCGAAACCTATGGAGGAGGAGGCCGACGACTATTACGAGCAACCTGAGCACGATCGCAGAACCATTGACAAAGTTGCTTATGAGGAGGAAGAGACGGGCTCTTCTGAAAGCAGGGATGAGGGGGATGACTCGAAAGACAAAGAGGTTGTCAAAACTTTTGATGAAGACGTCGAGGAAGAGTCGGCTCGGCAGCCAGGTGAAGAGGGGCAGCCACCGGAGGAACAGCCCAAACAAGCCGTCACTGAGGCCGAGGTCCATATTGTGAGCAGCCCAGGCGCCGGGGCTGTCGAAGAAAAGGAAGAAGAGGTGGCGAAAAAGGAGGATCCCACTCAGCTATTAACTACAAGGGCACCCGTCAAAAGCCTCGTATTCTATCAAGACTCTGACGAAGAGGAGGATGCTGCCAAAGAAAAAGAAGAACTGGAAAAGGAGACCGAGGTCTTGCCCCTGACCGAGAAGGGTGAGGGCAGCCGTGAGACGCCCAAGGACAAGGCTGCCATACCCGACTGGCTAGAAGAACAACTCGAAAAGACCAATCCTGTCTTGAGCGATCTGAGGTCAAGGTTGGAGGCCATCTTGGCTCGATCTCTAGCCACACCAAAGAAGGAGAAGAAGCCTAAGGTCCGTTCCAGGGTAACAATGGATGCTTCTGGCTCCCGTGATGCACAAGTGGCAACGCCAACTATTGGCCAGGATGGAGTAAGTTACAGCATCTCCACAATCGACCTAGGGCCGGCCACCAGGGAACAGAAGGTCGGGCATCTTGAGGAGTCAGTGGCTACGGTAGTGCACCTGATTAAGCAGGATAAGATCACCAAGGATGAACTAAAGGCGCAGGTTGCTGCCCTAACTGAATACATCCAACAATGGTCTTCAATCGACGACCTCCCCACTACCTCTACGGCCGCGCCGCAGCTACTCTCCAAGGAACAAATAGATAAGCTGGAAAGGAGGAAGAACTTGGAAAAGACCATGGAGGACTGGTTCCAGTAGGTTGTGAAGGTCAGAAACATAGGGATCGGCTTGGCTGTGCAGATAGCCAACAAGTTCCTAGACCTGGTTCAGTCCTTGGAAAGTACGAGGAAGCTCTGCACCAACTTCCCCGCGATTTATGACTCTGCCTTCTCGAAGGTTGAGGCCATCTTCCAAATGCCAGAAAGCTCATGGGAAGAGAAGTTAGAATTGAAGAAGGAAGATCACTGGCTGGTAGATATATGGCGCAGGGACCTCATCCACCGTAAAGAGAGGACGGAGCAGATCCAGAGCAGGATTGATCCGGATATTGCGTGGATCAAGGAAATCCGAGCAGAATGCACCGAGTACCTGAAGTTGATAACGGGCCATGATATACCCACTGTGCAATTAGATGCAGAGAAGGTTAGGCCCTATTTTGAGGAGAGGATGAAGGACGGGGCAGCCAGAGATATCACGACAGACTTCCTAAGTTTCGCCACCCGTGCCCTCGATAGATTAGAGCTTTTCAGAGATCAGAGCTCAAAGTATGATGAAGACTGGAAGCGACTGGAAGAGAACGCCAAAGAATGGAGCTACCAGACGTTGAAGTGCGAAATCCTCGAAATAGATAAGCTCCAGGCCGTCATCCTCAAGTAGATTGATCACGCAGCCTCTGAGGAGCAACCAGACAGCCCGACCAAGGAAGTAGACCTCCCAGAAGAGTAGCTACAGCCAGAAAAACAGCAATTAGCTACAGGACGAAAATGTAAATAGTGTCATCCACTAGATGACAAAATAGGGAAAAGGACAAAAGATGTTTTTTAATTGTAAATCTATTTGGGGGTAGGTGAAACCCTAATTTGTAATGAATCTTGGCCACACAATTGTAATGAATCTTGGCCATTCATTTAACTTTTGAAACACTATAAATAGAGGACTCCCCTCATTTGCAAAGTGAGAGTTGAGTTGTTGTAAAGACATGCTGCTGAAATATATGAGAAATAGCATTGACTTGATGCATTTCCTTGTGTTCTCTCATGTTAATTGATTCATTTCTCCAATCTTAGATGTTAGCTTAGATCTCTTTGCTGTTTAGTTAGCTGTTCATGTTACTTTGATAATTTTAGGAATGCTGTTGGCTGTTCATGAAAAATTCCTGCTTTGTTGATAACTCCTTAGTCCATACTTTTTGCTGTTTGCTGAAGGTAGATAGCTTTGCAAAGTTAGCCTGGACCTGATTTAAGCTGCCCCAAACACTTGTCTTTAATTCATACATGTATGTGGTGAATGAGGGATACAAATCTGCAGCCCTTAGAAGATTGCACAACTCCCATGATATTGTGAAATTCCTGGTTAAGTGGGAGATTGTTTGAAGGAATTGTCCATTGCAGGGACTCCATTATCACTGTTCGCAGCAAGCTTTAGGCTTAGGAACTTTCTTTCTCCTTCGCTCTTTTTCACTTTCTTTAGGAATTGAACAACACCAAGGTTCATTATACCTTATAAAGCTGAACCCAACAACTAGATGGAGTTCGAGATTGCTGTTTGAACCTGCAGTCAACACCTGAATGCTTTCATGCTAAGAACTCCCCTTTTTAAGATCCTACTTCGCGTTTCACATCCACACTTTGTATTCCCGTAAGGCTGCCTTGTGATTCCAGCAAATCACATCAAACTACTGAGGTATCTAAGCACTGTCATGACCTGACACCCGAGAGACCTTGGGATAGTGTTCTGCAACTCGATTGTGGGAGATTGTCTTTCAAGAGAGGTAGTGCACTTACGCATTACCTGTGTTGAGAAGTGCATAAAAACACCATCAACAGGCGCCTTGAGAAAGATATCTCTCAGCGTATTTTATATGCATTATTAAAATAATATATATATATATGCTAGTAGTAGGGGCGACGCAACATGTAATATCTTAAATAATTTTTTTTTTATAATTTTTTATATATTTTATTATAAAATTATTATAATAATTAATATGTCATAATATGATAGTTAATATGATTAGGGTAGGGTTAGAATTAGGGTTAGGATTAGGGTCAGGGTTTAGTTCGGTTAGGGTTAGGATTAGGTTTAGGGTTAGGGTTACCATTAGGGTTAGGGATAGGATTAGGGTTAGTGTTAGGGTTAGGGTCAGGATTGGGGTTAGGGTTAGGGTTAGGATTAGGGCTAGGGTTTAATTAGGTTAGGGTCAGGATTGGGGTTAGGGTTAGCATTAGTATTAGGGTTAGGGATATGATTAGGGTTGGGGTCAGGGTTAGGGTTAGGGCTAGGATTAGGGTTAGGTTTATTAATTTTGTTTAGGGTTAGGGTTAGGGTTTAACTAGGTTAGGATTGCGATTAGGATTAGGATTAGGATTAGGTTTAGGAGTTAAGATTATGATTGGAGCAGTTAGGGTTAGGGTTAGGATTAGGGTTAGGTTTAGGGTTAGAGTTAGGGTTAGGGTTAGGATTAGGGTTAGGGTATAGTTAGGTTAGGATTAGGATTAGGTTTAGGGTTAGCATTAGTATTAGGGTTAGGGATATGATTAGGGTTAGGGCTAGGGTTAGGATTACAATTAGGGTTAGGATTAGGGTTGGGATTAGGGTTAGGGTTAGGATTAGGGTTAGGATTGGGATTAGGGTTAGGGTTAGGGTTAGGATTAGGGTTAGGGTTTAATTAGGTTAGGATTGTGATTAGGTTTAGGGTGAGGATTATGATTAGGGTTAGGGTTAGGTTTAGGGTTAGGGCTAAGATTAGGGCTAGGATTAGGATTAGGGTTAGGGTTATGATTGGGGTTAGGGTTAGGATTAGGGTTAGGTTTATTTATTACTCTATCCTTTCTTTGACTCTCTATATCTCAACCCCTATATCTTTCCCAAGTTGTATCTATCTCTCCATCTCTCCTTTATATCGCTATCTCTGCCTCTTTCTATCTCTATCTCTCCTTCTCCCCCCCTTCCTCCCTATCACTCCTTTCTATATTAAACCCTAACCCTAATGCTAATTAATCCTCAACACTAACACTAACTCCGGCGCCCACCCTAATCTTAACTTAGAACACCTAACCCTAAGCCTATTCATAATAAAATCCAATCCTAATTTTATCCCTAATTGAACACAAACCCTAATCCCAACTATAACTCTAAGATTTATCTCTGAACACTAACCCTAACCTAATTGAAATTCAACCATAATTGAACCTGAACCCTAATCCTAACTAGACTCTAACCCTAATTGAATAAAAACCATAACCAAAGCTGTAATTGTAACCTTGATTCAACCCTCATCACCCTAGCCTTAACTCCAAGCTTTATCTTAGAATTTTAATTGAGCCCTAACCATAATTAAATCCTAACCAATATGATAAAGTTAAGTGAATTTAATTTTCAACTTAAATCAATTTTAATAATACTAAATATATAAATAATAATAAATCTATATAAATTATTTATTAATTATATGATAAAGTTAAGTGTGAATTTAATTTTCAATTACATTATTTTTTAAAGATAGATATGCTAGTTTTTAATATATTAATTTTAAAAATGATTTTTTATGCGTAACAATAAAATTATTAATTTTCTTTGTATTTAATTTTGCTATTTTAAATTGATTTTAGATATGTAGTTATTATGATTTTGGTTTTATTTTACATTAAATTATATATTTTAATAGGTATGTTTGTTTACAATAAAATCTTTAATAGATCCTTTCATTTATAATATTTCTACATACACACACATATATAAATTTTGAATAAAATAGAATACGAATGATTCTTCCTTTTTTGAAATGCTTTTATTTTTTAAAAAAGAATTCAATATTTTTTATGTTTTAAATAGATTAATTTAGAAACATTTTTATATGAATAGAAAATTTAGGATATTACCTTTTTATTTAATATTATAATATTTTACTTTATATAAATTAATTTAGAATTTGAAAAATAACAATTTTTTTCATTGTTTCATAATTTTGTTTTAGAAAAATCACTTTCCAATTACATCAAAGAATATTTTTTCTTTTTTCAAGATTTTCAATATTTTATAATTTTAAGTATATTAATTTAGAAGCTTAAGTAAATTTAGAAAATTTCTTTTATACTTAATTTGCTAACTTAATTTTCTAAATTTTAGAAACTTCCTTTTTATATGTAATAATTTCGAATGTAATTTTTAATTTTAAGCATATTAATTTAGAAACTTACTTTTATATGAAATAAAAAATTTAGAATATTTCTTTTGGAGAGTGTGTTTGAATGTGATGAATTATAAACTTCTCGATATATAATTCAAAGATAATAATATTTTATTTATATTTTCATTTATAATATTTTAACTTATATATAAACTTAAAAAAATCAATTTATATTACAATTTGATAATTTCATTTTCAATTCCTAATACTGCATGATCATTTTTAAAGAGATACATGTTTTTATTAAATAATACTATATCTTATTTTGATAATTAAATCTAAACCTTTTTGAAAGTAATATTATTCAACACAATATGCAGTTGTGCAATCCATGAAACCTATTCAATATTACATAGTTCAATATCTTCTTTGGTCTACAAAGTTTAAATAAATTAAGCAATATAAAGGGCTATTCTAGCATACAATTTTCTTATAACTTGTACATCGTTTCATCCATTCCAAGAATATTGAATGGAATGAATTTCATGACCCTTAGTCAAGCATGTTAAAAAGTGACCAAACTATGCAATGAACATTATAACTGCATAGCCGAAAGTATATGGTTTTCAAAAAATATATTAAAGAGCTTTGTTGGAAATCCTCTGAGAGATTCAAATTTATTAGGGATTGGGGATTCACCACGCTGCTCATATGATCATAACTACAATATTTTAGACAAAAAATTACACAAAAAGCAATTAATGGCTTCAAGTACATATTGAATCAAGACAATACTGAGTGACAAAATTTTAAAAAGATGAACAGGCTGGATTAGTTCCTTGTATTAGTTTCTCAAATCTTCCATGTGACATTTGATAGGCTCCACCGCCTTTTCATTTATTTTTTTAGGCCTTATGTTTCTTTTAATATTTAAGTCTTAGTGACTTTGCAGCCATTGAAATTCATTACAATTGAAAACTTTCCGTTGTCTCTCCTTATCCAATGAAAATATTCTTTATGGCTTATCTTTTAAGAGAAAATTAGAAACAGAAAAAAAATACAAACATCACATGGGAGTCCTAAGTTAGTTAAGTTTAAAACTAAACTTTAGGAGAGATTCGTGGGAGTAGAAAAGGTAAAAAAAAATGGTCCCTTAAGTTTATCTTCAAGTAAACTAATTCTTCTCCCTAAAAGGGGGATATAGTTAAATAAACAAAAGAAGAAAACTCAGATTCTATAATAAATATAAAAAGGGCTCCACCAAATTATTAGTAATTCCATTAATTAAATTAGCAAACTATCAACATGATTAGTGGAGTAATAAGGTGCTAGTATTTATTATTAATTAATTAGCCATCAATTTCTTATTTTATTTAGTAGGGTATAACTAAAAGAGTAATTATAAGAATGGTGATTAAATTACTAATGGATTCATTAAGTATTTTAGTAAATATTATTTCTTTTAGTTTAGTTATTAATGATGATTCTATTAATCATTTAAAATATATATATAGTAAAAAAAAATGATAGTGGGTTTTTCCCTCTTGCAAAATTGGGCAAAATCGCTTGTAAGGTCTTAATAGTTTTTTTTTTAGCGCAATATTGGTATTAATATCTTGGGATATTAATAATTAGCCGATAGGCTATTATAGGTGAGAATTCAACCGGAAAAGTCTCATGTCTGATGCCGGCAGAGACTATTCCGATTGGATTCTCACCTGAGACATCCCATCGGCCGATCAGGAAGCTTGGTGAGATCCGACAGTAGAATTTATTAGCCGATAGGGTAGGGAAATCCCATCGAAATTGTTTTAAGTGGTTCTCGAGGCAATTAGATCCTAAATGATTCAGTCGGCAACGAAGATCACATCTAAAGCATAGTTTTCACTTATGTCATTAAGGCCTGCGTATCAAACACTCTCAACCCCTCTTCTAACAGTAGGGAAGACCTCCATGCTAGGCTGCAGATCTTCTGAGAAAGCATTAAAAACAAAGGATGGTCGCCCATCCCCATTATGAAGTTGGTGAGATCGGATGGCAGCATTGATTATTCGCTCTTTAAGCAGGGTGGCTTACACGGCAAGAAAAGAACTTTCTTAGACACCTACCTAGGAAAGAAGCTCTGGAACAGGGTATTGGCATCCATCAAATCGTCAAGGACGTCTGTTCTATTGTCCTGCAAAATGAAAAGTAGAGTTTCTCAGATGGTATTTTTTTTGAGTGAGAAAGAAAACCTGAGGGGTAAGGTAGAGACGCCTTCATCCTCCTTATGCTCATCCACTGTCATCTCTCACATCGTGTTTAGAATTTATACTCTTTGTTCACACAATTTTTGCTCTGCATACTATTTGATGACACAGAGGTGGTTTACACATGCTTCTCCAACTCTCTTTAATGTTGGATCCCCAAGGCCCCAGGTATGTGCCTCCTGTGCCTACGATTTTTGTACATTTTCTATTTTGAATTGGTATTTTGAAATGCTTCTAGCAGTAGCACATTGTAACTTCTTTTGAATTAGTTGTTATGAAATAGGGTTTACCTGAATGTTTTATGCATCAAACGGCTTGAGTTGTTTTTGATTGCAACTAAGATCTTTGGAACTTTGAATTGATCCTTGTTTGAAATAACAATTATTTTTGGGAAACATTTTTGCTTGACATACCTAATTTTGGGAAACATTCTAGACATTCAAGGTTGAACTTGAAGCATTATGGTTTAATTTATACTGTTTAAAGAGGCGAGTCCCTTTTCTTTTCCACCCTTCTGTTATGTTATAGTGGTTCACTTAATGTTTTGGCTTTGGGCAGTCGAGTAGCTGCTTCCTTCTCTGCTCGATACCCTCAAGGAATGTCTTGTAAGTAGCAAATTGACTGGGGGTATTGGAGTTTCTGTTCATAACATTCGTGCAACAAATAGCTTCATTAGGGGAACAAATTGCACATCAAATGGTATTGTTCCGATGCTGCGTGTGTTTAATGATATTGCTCCCTATGTAGACCAGGGAGGAGGCAAGAGAAAGGGTAATGCTTGTAGTTCTTTTTTACATGGTAGTGCTAATTTTATAGAACTCCTTGATATTATTTTTGAGGTATATTTTGACTGTTCTCGTAGTCTACATCATCAAAGCTTTGAGCATAGCTTAAGGCATCATAACCAAATCTTTGTACTTCCATTGGCTAAATCATTCTCCTTACTTCTGCTCTAATCTTTCAGCAAAGATGCCTCCAACTAATTCTGCAACACCCCACCAATGCTTCATCATCCTCCATCATAAGACCTCTGGACAAAATAGCCTTATTTGCAATAATCCACTCCCTTCCCCATTGCCAAAACTTTCTATGCATGACCAATGCGCTCTTCTTTGTATATATGGATTCTCCACAGTCAGATTCATCATCGATATGATGATATTCATCTGCCCTGAGACAATATCCCATGATCCAAGGGCTCCTCTTTACTTGCCTACACTTTAGCATACTGCTTCTCCTATATTTCTCTATGCTTTTGAAGACCCAGATTCATTTTGTAGACATGATGCCACACACAGACCATTCATAAATGCTCTTGCCATCCAATGCTCTGATTAATGCTTGCGCCAAAGAATTATTGTGCCAGACAGACACTCAACCAGGAGAGAGGAAAGATGACATGTCCCTACAAAATAGTCAGAGGAATCTTAAAGAGTACTTTTTCACATGTTTCTCAACAGTCTTCAATAGAAATTTGGATCAACATCACTAGAAGTAAACATGCTACCAACAACTACATTAATAATATGCAGGTAGACTTTATAAAATACATTACGCAGGTATAATTTATAAAATATTGGCTATCAGCCTTACAATAGAATGGAAGGTATTGTGGTTGTCATATAAAGGGACGAGCCTTGGTGGGAGTCTAAGAAGTAGCTTGTGTCTTACAAGAACCTAGCCAATGATATAATCTTGATGACTATATCTAAGACTGTATGATTAATACACAAGTAATTTCCACCTTAATTTTTTTTAAATGAGAGTCTAATGATCAAACCTTTCAAAGCAGAACTTTCGGTGACTAGAGGTGCACTGGCTAAAGGAAACGTTTCATCCTTCGCTGCATCTCCAAGTAAATACTTCTTTGCCAAGTACAATCAATAC
>VDFB02162609.1:0-48035 GCA_007258455.2 Sequoia sempervirens
TAAGACTATTTTCTGCTCTTATAGCTATACTATAAGCTTGAGGTAATGATAGACCTCCCATGGATTGTATCATCACTGATATATCACTATTGAGACTCTTTAAGTAATACAAAAATGCATAATCAGCAGAAGGCCTTACCATAGCAGGTATCCTATTCCAAGTCTTCTGGAAACGGATGTTGAAATCCGTCATTTGCTCTTGAGGGGCTCTTTTAATAGTTGTCAACTGCTCTACCAAAGATAGGTGATCAGACTTGTCTTCAAAAAATGTGGTAAATTTGTCACCGAGCTCATCCCATGTTGCAATAGAGCCCACTGGCAAGCTTCTGAACCATTCCAGTGCCTTCCTCTTGAAAGATGCAGCCAATAACCTTACTGCTACGTTCTCTTCTGTTACATGATGCACATTGCACAACACTACCACATCTCTTATATGTTCAAACGACGTTATTTTCCCTTCTCCAGTGAATTCTGGCAATCCCTTTAATGCTGCCAAAGGAATATCATTATGCTGCACTAAATTAAGGGGACTACCCTGATTAAATGGAACAAAAGCAAAGGCTCTTGGTACAGCCATACTATGAGTCTGTGTTGATATACTTGTTGAAACTGAGCTTGCACTTGCTGGTATAGTACTCAAAAATGATGAAAAAGTACTTGTAATTGTAGTAGAAAAGCTTACACTTGCTGTACCAAAATTTCTCCTACCTTTTGGGAAGTTGAAGTTCCCAGAAACAACAATAGGTGGCTCTTCTCTGATAGTCAGTGATGCTGAGTGTCTCACAGGACGTTCACTATGCAATGATCTTCCTCTTCTGGCATATACTCTTGGAGGAGTTACTTGCACTCTTTTTGCATGAGGAGTTCAATCAAGAGTCCTTTCTTTCCTTTTAGGTGATGACAGTTGCAGATATTCAAAAGAATTTGAACTTCTGGTTTCCACCTTTCTCATATAAACTTTTGCATTGGTCACTTTCCTTCACAACGGAGTCGCCAAATATGATGAAACTGAGCTTCTTTAAAGCTATAAACTTGCTGTAGCATATCAGAACAACAAGAACTGATAAAAAATTATGACTTCTTCTATCCCACGGGGCGTGCCAAAATGCAGAAATGTTACCCACTTTTTACTTACAGCTCAGGTCAAGTCAGATTTATTGGTTTTAATTGCTGAAAATCCTTTCGTTACCTATTAATTTTTCACTCTAAGTTAAAACAAGTAAAACTGGATGAAGTTCATCGTTTTAAGGTACATAAATTTTCATGTTTTGCTGATTGAATGTTCAGTAATCATCATTGAGACCATTTTGCATGTGAATCATAGTTTATTGTGCAAACGTCTGAAACAGAAAATTGAAAAGTTTTGCATAATAATGCTTTTATTCATTTTTGTAAAATGCTAAATTCCACACAAGCCGTGGAAGTAACTTTTCTGATTCTTATGATCAAAGGAAGAATGCATAAATAAACTGTATGCTATACAACTGAAAATAACAGAAACATAGGGTAGGAGGTGATTCGTCATTGCCTGGAATGACGAATCGTTGATAGTTGAAGACATCAGCTCTAGCTCCAATTTCAGTTGTAGCTTCCATTCCAGCTCCAAAAGCGTCTGCAAGGAATATGAAAGAGGATGTTAGAGTTAATCTCTAAGCAATAACGGATCAATCCTATCATACATCTACGCTACCAACAGAAATATAACATGCAGTCGATCAAGCATCCATCAGATAACTGCAAAAAAAATAAAATCAGAAGATGAAGGAATGAAAGTCAATGGAAGCTTTCAGCTTCTTATATTTTGCTGACATGTTTGTTTTAGTGTGCAGGAGCAGGTTTATCGTGTTCATTTATCAGATATGTGGAGTAAAACGGGCTCCCACAAGGGTAGAGCCCGGCATATCAGGTAAATACCTCTCATTCACATCATACATGAGAGTCATTGATATCAACTACGGTCTTTAAATAAGAAGGTTGTCATAAAAGCAACTCATAGCAACAGTGTTCTTCAACAATAAGCAGCAAATTCTGTTTTAAGTCAGCATCCAAGAATAATGGAAGATGCAGTATAAATTATTTTTCATCAAATAGGCATGTAAAACAATGTGCTTATGCTGTGATTATTCTATGAAAGTAAAACAGTTGGAGTTCTTAAAAAATAGAATTTACAAATGAAAGAATACAGCCAAGATCAAAAGATGAGGACTGTCAAAAAAAAAGAAGAAATATAGCTTTCAGCCTCAAAGCCCAACTCTTGTCTTAAAGGAGTAGTCATATGTTACTGATCATGCTAAATAACAGCCAACCAACTATGGTGATATAGTGACTATCAAACATTAAAGGAGCAATTACATTATGCTTTCATTTAATAAACAGTAGAAGAAACTTGCGTAAGTCTTATCCTTCTTTGTTATTCTCAAGTAACTCTAGAACAGTGGAAGCACAAGAACGTCAAGGAGACAAGTTATATACAGCAGAGAATAGAGAAAAGAGGACACCATGCAAAGGTAGATTATTAACATCAATCTTGCAGGAGATAAATTTAGTGTAAAGAGAGCCGTTCTATTCGAGTACAAAGATGCACAAAGAGACATTAATGGTAATGAAAACATTTTCCAAAAGAAGACAACTATGGAGACACAGTATTACATCAAAGCAAAAGAGACAGTGAAACAGTGAAAAGTATTTCCAAGTAATTGTACTGGAACAACAATGTCAATATATCTAAAACAATTATAAACATGCTGTAGTTTGGTCAAGTGAATCAACAATATAGAAATTTCTGTCATTTTCTACTTATGATCATGCATATCAAGTACCTATTTTCAACTTAAAGACACCATTGTGTTCATACAAAGAACTAAGAATGATCAGTCTCTTAATCAAGTTTATGCACAACAGTATGGAGGACAGCAATGACAGTCATTTGCAAGTTTCTTTTGCCAAAGACAGAGTGATAGCATGACATTGATCTTAGGTTCCGAATGTATGCATATTCATGAAAGTGACCAAGTGCACAGAACATATTTATGTTTTCATTGCTAAATGATTCAATTTTAAATCCATCAGCACAGGAAATCAATCAAAAAGACCTACAGCAGTGAGAATTAAAGAGAACATGAAGGACATTTAGTACAGAAGGCAAGATAACTATTCTTCACTTCTTTGAAGGAAAAGAAAGACATACTTTTGTTCTATATTTTCATTGAATTTGAGTAAGCTTTTGGCTTCAGATCTCTAAGACAGTAAAAACAGAAAATGCAGCCCATGGAATTTAGATACAGTGAGAGATTAACAATAAACCAGAGGAGTTTTTTTTAAAAATATGAGAAAAGCTTGTTTTTAAAACAGAAATCAGATTTCTATGAGTTACAAAATGCCCAGATTTAGCAAAAACCGTGGATGTATGTCTACAGAAAATGAAGTATTTTGTCTGTTGTAGCTCCAAAATCAGAATTTTACGCTCATGGTGCAGCTTGCAAAGTATTTCTATTGCAGATTCAAAAGAACAGAAACCAGATTTCGAAGTTCTTCATCTCTTAAGAGTTCAAGTTGAACGTTTTTTGCAGAAATCAAAAGGAAATCTTCATGTACCAGCTTAAAAGTGAAGTATGTTGTAGATCTAAAGAAGAAAAGACCAGATTTTACTTTATATCATGTTTGTTTCTTTATTTCTGGAAAAGACGCTTCAAAGAAATCATGACGTGGTTGTTTTTCTACAAGAAATCAAAGTATTTTATCTCCTGTGAGTTCATGATGAAACTTTTTACAGAAATCAAAGGAAAATGTCCATGGCACAGCTTAAACAGAGAGAAATATTGCAGATTCAAAGAACAGAAGGCAGATTCAAGTCTATAGCAAGTTTATTCTTTATTTTTAAAGAAAATACTTCAAAGCTTCAAGTTCGCAGCTTACAAAAATGAAGAAACTTTCAGAAAAATGCAAGTTCGCAGCCAGATTCGCATGAAAAGAAGAAAAGGCGGACTTTTATTCAAAATACCTCATTAATCTTCATTTTTTCGCATTTGAAGAAGAATACAGCAAGTTCACAACTTTAGATCTTCATAGCAGCCAAAGAAAGTGTAGATTCATGCCCAGATTTGCAAGAAGATCACACAGCAATGAAGGAACGTCATTTACAGCAGAAAATCGCGTCCCAAAGTGCCTCAACATTTTTTCAAAAAATGTCATGCTCTTATTTCGGCTCAGAAATGACCAGATTCGAAGTTCCTCATGGCAGAAAATACCAGAACAAATCAAATTTGTGGCTAGGGTTTGAGGAGTGGCGGCGCCCAGCAAAGGAGAAGCAAACAAATAAAATGCAAATGAAATGCCTTCGTCTTATTTTAGGGTTCGAACCCTAGAAAGTTCGACCTTTCTCGCCTTTGCATTTAGCTTTATTCATTCTTTTCAAGTCAATAAGCTCTAAGTTTTTTTCAAATTAAAATATAATGCTTAGAGTTTGTTTTCTTTCAATTTTGCATTTTAAAATCAAATGAAAATCTTTGATTAAAAATGGTTAATAAATCATTTTTAATAAATGATTTTATCAAATGCAAAGTTAGTGCTTAGGAAATCTTTTTAATTTTTGCATTTTTAAACAAATTGTAAATCTTTATTAAAATGATTTGTTAATCATTTTTAATAGAAGATATTTAAATGCATAATTAAATTTGACCTTGCTAGGTGGTATTCCAACTTGCACTTTAAAAAATTGTAAAAAACTTTATTTTTAAAAGTGATAAATTATAAATCACTTTTGAAAAATAAATGTTATTAATGCAAGTTGAAGATATTTGAGATATGACAAGAGGACCCTTTAAGTGGAGCATTAAATCTTGGAGATATGACAATCTGTTTATGTCAGGTGGAGTTTTTGACTGATGTGACACCTTTTTTGGAGACTTTTGAGTCCTATTTATGAGGATTTTTGTTCCTATCCGGGTCTGGGAGACTTTTTCCTATTTTGGGTAAGTTGTTGGAAAGTTTGAGAGCCTTCTTTTAGGGCATTGTTACCAAATCCGACCCCTTATCCAAGGTGGGGCCCTTTTTTCTAGGGTTAGGGTGAAGAGATTGAGCTTATTTATTCTCTTCCTCTTTTCTTTTTTTTAAAAGGATAAAAAATTCTGGAGTGGAAGAAGCTTTGTACTTTCTGAAGGACATGGTGCTATTTTGTTCCAAGCTTTGTATCAGACTTTGGAGTATGTATTTCCAGGGCCTTTGAGAGCCTTTATACAACATCTTTGATCTATTTCTGGTGTCATGTTTGTATGCAGATTGGTGATTGATCTTTCTTTTCTGTGTTTCTTATCTGAAACCTTTCAAGTTTGTCTCATTTTGGCATCTTTGTGACTAGAAATTCTCTTCACGGGTTAAGGGTTGTATCAATTTTTAGATATATTTACTGTGATTAACATCCTTTAAGTATCATTCTGATTTCATATCTTCCTTTGAAATATTTATGTGTTGAGGGTTTTACCAGTTATTGTATCATCATATAAATGGTTGTGGGTTCAATTTGTGCTAAGGAAAGTGATTTTGGTGTATCACCCATTAATTAGTTTCAGTCTTCAAGTTCCTTTTATCTCTTTTCTCCCCCTTTTCCTCTAAAGTCTTTAGGTTTGAAGAGAAAAAAATAGATATTTATTCAATAGGAACCGGCCTAGAATCTGGAGGTCTCATTTTCAGTATTGCATATCCCACATGTAGAATTTGAGTCCCATGTTATGCCAGATTGCTGAGTTTGAAAATATCAGTAGGGTGAAAATTTGGTGCATAACAGTTTTGGCACGCCCGGTGGGACAGAAGAAGTCATAATTTTTTATTAGTTTTTGTTGTTCTGATATGCTACAGCAAGTTTACAGCTTTAAAGAAGCTCCGTTTCAGCATATTTGGCGACTCCGTTGTGAAGGAAAGTGACCAATGCAAAAGTTTATATGAGAAAGGTGGAAACCAGAAGTTCAAAGTCTTTTGAATATCTGCAACTGTCATCACCTAAAAGGAAAGGAAGGACTCTTGATCGAACTCCTCATGGAAAAAGAGTGCAAGTAACTCCTCCAAGAGTATATGCCAGAAGAGGAAGATCATTGCATAGTGAACGTCCTGTGAGACACTCAGCATCACCAACTATCAGAGAAGAGCCACCTATTGCTGTTTCTGGGAATTTCAACTTCCCAAAAGGTAGGAGCAATTTTGGTACAGCAAGTGTAAGCTTTTCTACTACAATTACAAGTACTTTTTCATCATTTTTGAGTACTATACCAGCAAGTGCAAGCTCAGTTTCAACAAGTATATCAACACAGACTCATAGTATGGCTGTACCAAGAGCCTTTGCTTTTGTTCCATTTAATCAGGGTAGTCCCCTTAATTTAGTGCAGCATAATGATATTCCTTTGGCAGCATTAAAGGGATTGCCAGAATTCATTGGAGAAGGGAAAATAACGCCGTTTGAACATATAAGAGATGTGGCAGCGTTGTGCAATGTGCATCATGTAATAGAAGAGAACGTAGCAGTAAGGTTATTGGCTGCATCTTTAAAGAGGAAGGCGCTGGAATGGTTCAGAAGCTTGCCAGTGGGCTCTATTGCAACATGGGATGAGCTCGGTGACAAATTTACCACATTTTTTGAAGACAAGTCTGATCACCTATCTTTGGTAGAGCAGTTGACAACTATTAAAAGAGCCCCTCAAGAGCAAATGACGGATTTCAACATCTGTTTCTAGAAGACTTGGAATAGGATACCTGCTACGGTAAGGCCTTCTGCTGATTATGCATTTTTGTATTACTTAAAGAGTCTCAATAGTGATATATCAGTGATGATACAATCCATGGGAGGTCTATCATTACCTCAAGCTTATAGTATAGCTATAAGAGCAGAAAATAGTCTTATTCAAGTAGGAAAAATAGCTCCTAGGCCCCCTATGCCATATTTTCCAGATATTCACCCAAATATACCATTGCATATACCTCCTCTTGTTGCAATACCGACTGTTCCAGCCATAGAGACTGCTAGAAATCAAACATATGAGACTGTTGGACCTTCAACTGAGCTGCAAGAGATTAAAAGCAGCCAGCAAAAGATTGAAATGGTTTTGCAGACTTTGGGAAATGAGCTAACCAGCATGAAAAAGTAGCAGTACCAAGGTCCAAAGCCATCATTTCAACAGTATAACCAACAGCAGCAAGGAGCGAATCAGCCTTATCAAAATCAAGGGTTCAATCAGCAGTATCAGCAAAATAGACAACTATACCAAGGAAATTATCAAGGACAAGGACAAAATGTTAACCAAAGGCCATTTATGACACATAATATAGGGCCTATGAATGCAGCAAATCAGATAAAAGATATTGTTCCAGCTCAGAATAATCTTGCAGCAGATTATGAATGGTGTTTTCCATGTAATCAAGCGCATAATCAAGCAACATGTTCTAATGGTATTATCAATCAAGCACTGATGGTTCAAAATGCCACAAGTTCACAACTGGATGCATCTACTGAAGTACCTGAGCAGCAACGAGATGTGCATCCTAATGAGACTAGATTCCTAAACTGGCAAAGTGAAGAGTTTTGTGGCATGAATGGTGATCCAGCAATTGCAACGCTCACCCGAGCAAAGAAGAGGGCTCTAGAAGCAGAACATGCAGCTGGTAAAGATAAAGAACCTACAACTGCAGGACCATCATTCACAAAAAATCTCGATATCCCACAGAAGCCTTCAAATCAATCTCAGCGAATCAGCAATCAGCCTCACAAAGAAACAATTCCGGCTGTTGCTAAGATGCACCAGAAAGTACATCCAGCTATTCCCTACAGCATTGTGGATAGCATGAAAACAATGAGCGTATCAATGACTATGTGGGATTCTTTGTCCATTCCTGGACAAGCTGAGATGTTGAAGAAAGCACTGAGTGGTGAAGATACGCAAGAACATGCAACTGGTGATCGTGAGAAGGTAGTCATGACAAATGCTGATCAAGTGAAAGTGATGGACAACAAACCAAATGTCACGGTTCAAGGTAAGGATGTGAGACCTCCTCCATTCTATGTTTCCTTAGTCATTGGAAATAATTTGGTCCATAATTGTATGGTTGATAGTGGGGCAACTTGTTCTGTAATGCCAAAGAGGGTAGCTGATCAGTTAGAATTAAAATATGAGCCTATAGAAAAGGGAGTAGTCCAGTTAGATGGTACATCTGTCAACTCAATAGGCCTCATAAAAAATGCTAGTTTGACCTTACACGCCTGCCCTACTTTCTCTATTCCACAAGACATATATGTAATAGATTTGCCTCCCTATTTTGGCCTTTGCTTATCAAGAGAATTTACAGCCAAGATAGGAGGTTATCTCTCATCTGATTGGTCTCACATGATTTTCCGCACAAGGTATGGAACAAAAGTAAACATAAAGTCAGAATCACTTGCAAAGGATATCATTGAACCTTATATACCCAGTACGATGAATGCAAATTGTGTCATTTTTGACCAAGATGATCATGCTGCTCCTATTTCACATACATCTACTGCTGAAATTCCTGATATTCTTTTAAATGAATGGGCTGAAAGTAGTACTCATCGCACTGGAAGCGATTTAGTATTAGATGCTGGTATGGGTAACTATATGTTTCAGGAGGTTGGTTCGGTTATGCCAAATTTGGTTAAAAGGGAGGATGTTGATTCTGAACAGCACAATGAGGTCTGGAATATGTTTTTTGACGGATCTAGAAGTAAGCATGGTGCTGGTGGAGGTGCAATGTTAGTGTCCCTTGATGGAGTTGAGTACTATGCAGCGTTTAGATTCAGTTTTTCTTGCACCAACAATACAGCTGAGTATGAAGGCTTAATTAATGGGCTGGAATGGGCAAGAAAGAGAGGTATTAAGGCTCTAAAGGTTCATGGTGATAGTGAGCTCGTGGTGAATCAGGTGAGAGGATTAGTTTCTGTTAAGAACGATACTCTGAAGGCATATAAACATAGAATATGGGATGTTATTGAAGATTTTTCTGCTTTCAATATTGTTGCAATTCCTAGAAAGCTGAATCAGCATGCTGATAGATTGGCTGCTATAGGGGCACAGTTTGACATTCCTAACAATATTAAAAGAGGGTGTGATCAGCAGCATATTAAAATTATTGTTAGGCCATCAATTCCTGACAATGATATAAATTGGCAAGTCTTTGAGAGTGATGAACAGATTTTGCAGTTTCTGCTAGAAGAGGACGTTTTTGCAGCATCAAATCAAGATAGGCTAAAAGGGAACTATGAAGATCAGGTGGCGCAGCTCAAGTCTAACAAGTTTCCCAAAGGTCTTGTTACATTGGAATCTATTTTCAATACAGATGATCAAGCCAAAAAGAATAAAACTAGCCTGCTGATTCAGCAAGAACACTATACAGATTTGGAGATTGAACCGGGTAAGACTTTGAAGTTTGGAAAAGTAGTTACAGATTCTGAAAAATAGACTTACATTGAATTATTTCAAGAATTTAGTTATATATTTGCATGGAAATATGAAGATCTAAAAGGTTTTGACCCAGCCCTTGCACATCATACTATAGAGTTAGAGCCTAACTCCAAACCCATCAGAAAAAAATAGAGACCAATTAACCCAAAATTAGAGCCTCTTATGCACAAAGAAATTATGAAGCTAATAGAGAGTAGTATTATATATCCTATTAAACACACTAGTTGGGTGTCTAACCTTGTCCCAGTTAGGAAGAAGAATGGGGAGTTGAGATTGTGTGTAGATTTCAGAGATCTAAATAGGGCATCCTTGAAGGACCGTCACCCATTGCCCTCCATGGAGCAGATCTTGCAGTATGTTTCTGGTTCAGAAAGATATTCGTTGTTGGATGGTTATTCAGGATATAACCAAATTCTTGTCAAAGAGGAAGACTAGTTTAAAACAGCTTTTACAACTAAGTGGGGAACCATGGCTTACCGAAAGATGCCTTTCGGTCTTTCTAACGCAGGTGCAACCTTCCAAAAGGCAATGGAAATAGCTTTCAACAACCTTATGTATCAGTTTGTCCTAGTGTATTTGGATGACATCACTGTTTATTCAAAGAAAGCGGTAGATCACCTAAGTCATCTAAGATAGATTTTTGAACACTGCAGGGAGTTTGGAGTATCTCTCAATCCTAAAAAGTGTGTGTTTTCTGTGCATGAAGGAAAACTATTGGGGTATATTGTTTCTAAGCAAGGTGTTACAGCGGATCCTGAGAGAGTAGCAGCTATTTTAGAGCTGCCTTTACCATATCACAAAAAAGGGCTGCAGTCTTTCATTGGAAGAATTAATTTTGTGAGGCGTTTTCTACCTAATATTGCAGATTTATTGAAACCTTTGACAGCCATGTTAAAGAAAAACATTGTTTTTAGCTGGACTAAGGAAGCAAAGAATAGCTTTCAAGCTATCAAGGAAGCTTTAGCAGTAGCTCCCGCTTTAATGAACCCAGATTTCAGCAAAGACTTTATCTTGTATGCCTATGGGGGTAGTGAAGTGATATCTGCTATGCTGGTCCAGCGAAGTTCAGAAGGATTGGAATAGCCAATCACTTTTTTCAGCAAAGGATTGGCAGAGTATGAACAGAGGTATAGTTTTGTTGAAAAACACGTCCTTACTATTGTCAAAAGTCTTAAAAAATTCAAACATTTGCTATCACACAATAAAATTCATTTAAGAGTAGCTCATTCGAGTGTCAAAGAATTTTTGCTCAGCAAGGATTTGAATGAGAGAAGGGCAGGTTGGATAACCAAAGTCATGGAATACGATGTAAGCATTGAAGTTACCAAGCTAGTGAGGGGTAAAGGACTTTGCGAACAGTTGAGTTGTGAAGGAATTCTAGATGCAAAACAATCTGAAACAGCTTTAGTACTTCGTTTGGCTGATAATGATGGCATGACAACAAGCTGGTTAAAGGATATGGTCCATTTCCTCAAGACAAGTCAATGCCCACTTGATTTAGATAAGGCGAAACATAGGTACTATAGGCTGCAATCTATTCCATATGTGTTGATCAATGATATTTTATATCGCAAAGATCATAGTGGTGTACTCCTCAGGTGTGTTGATTCAGATCAGATTGGAGAGATATTACATGAATTTCATGATGGGCATTCAGGAGGCCACTTCTCTCCAAGGACTACTACATTCAAGATTATGCGGGCTGGCTACTATTGGCCCAACGTTTTCAAAGACAGCCATGTATATGTTAGAAAGTGAGTAAAGTGTGCTCTGTTTGCAGGGAAGGAAAGGCTTGCAGCGTTACCTCTATAACCTATTAAGACTTAACAGCCATTTGTAAGATGGGGAGTTGACTTTATAGGTCCTATTAACCCTCCATCTAGTGCTGGACACAGGTGGATAATCACAGCAACTGATTATTTCACTCGCTGGTCAGAAGCAGCAGTGTTAAAGGATGCCAACGAGACTGCTGTTCTAAATTTTTATGATGATATTATTCACAGATTTGGAATCCCTGATTCCATTATCTCAGATAATGCACTTGCTTTTATTGGTCTAAGGGTAACTGAGTGGGCGCTCAAGCATGGAATTTATCTCAGTAATAGTTCTAACTATTACCCACAAGGCAATGGATTAGCAGAATCCACAAACAAGAATTTGATCAGAATATTGAAGAGGAATCTGGAGGAGAATCAGCGTTAGTGGCATTCTAAACTGAAGGCTGCCCTATGGGTTGACCGAATCACACCAAAGAAAATCATTGATAATTCACCTTACATGATAGTCTATGGTAAAGAGGCCAAGTTGTCTATTTCAACTGAGCTGCCAACTCTTGACGTTGCTAGTCAGCTAGTTTTGTTTGAAGAAGGAGATCCTATGCAAGTACGTTATGCTCAGTTAATGGAACTGGAGGAAAAAAGATCAAAAGCAATGCAAGCAATGGAATATCAGAAAATGCAAGTAAAGAGGAGCTTTGACAAAAGAGTGAGAGCAAGAGATTTCAATGTGGGTGATGTTCTTAAGTGGGATGAACTTAAAAGCCGGCCGGGTAAGCACACGAAATTTGATTCTTTTTGGGGAGGCCCATTTGTTATCTCAGAATGTAAGGAACATAACGCTTATTAATTGTCAACTATGGAAGGAGATATACTACCAATACCAGTCAATGGTATTCACCTCAAATGTTGTTTTGAGGTATGATCGATTAGCCTTGCCTTGTATATATTAGGTTAGGTTTCATACTTATAATAAATGCATCTGCATATTCGTTTTGGTTTTCCCTAAGTGTTGTCCAAGCACATCTGTTTGTTTTCTTTCCTAGGTAGTTTTCCTGTTTCCCTTAGGTCCTGAGATGCATATTTTAAGACTCTGTGCCCAATGCATTACATAGGCAACTGGTCAAACGTTTAGCAGGAAAACATCTAGCAGAAGTCGCCAGAAATGTTACCCACTTTTTACTTACAGCTCAGGTCAAGTCAGATTTATTGGTTTTAATTGCTGAAAATCCTTTCATTACCTATTAATTTTTCACTCTAAGTTAAAACAAGTAAAACTGGATGAAGTTCATCATTTTAAGGTACAGAAATTTTCATGTTTTGTTGATTGAATGTTCAGTAATCGTCATTGAGACCATTTTTCATGTGAATCATAGTTTATTGTGCAAACGTCTGAAACAGAAAATTGAAAATTTTTGCATAATAATGCTTTTATTCATTTTTGTAAAATGCTGAATTCCACACAAGTCGTGGAAGTAACTTTTCCAATTCTTACGATCAAAGGAAGAATGCATAAATAAACTATATGCTATACAACCGAAAATAACAGAAACATAGGGTAGGAGGTGATTCGTCATTGCCTGGAATGACGAATCGTTGACAGTTGAAGGAATCAGCTCTAGCTCCAATTTAAGTTGTAGCTTCCATTAAAGCTCCAAATGCGTCTGCAAGGAATATGAAAGAGGATGTTAGAGTTAATCTCTAAGCAATAACGAATCAATCCTATCATACATCTACGCTACCAACAGAAATATAACATGCAGTCGATCAAGCATCCATCAGATAACTGCAAAAAAAATAAAAAATCAAAAGATGAAGGAATGAAAGTCAATGGAAGCTTTCAGCTTCTTATATTTTGCTGACATGTTTGTTTTAGTGTGCAGGAGCAGGTTTATCATGTTCATTTATTAGATATGTGGAGTAAAACGGGCTCCCACAAGGGTAGAGCCCGACATATCAGGTAAATACCTCTCATTCACATCATACATGAGAGTCATTGATATCAACTATGGTCTTTAAATAAGAAGGCTGTCATAAAAGCAACTCATAGCAACAATGTTCTTCAACAATAAGCAGCAAATTCTGTTTTAAGTCAGCATCCAAGAATAATGGAAGATGCAGTATAAATTATTTTTCATCAAACAGGCATGTAAAACAATGTGCTTATGCTGTGATTATTCTATGAAAGTAAAACAGTTGGAGTTCTTAAAAAATAGAATTTACAAATGAAAGAATACAGCCAAGATCAAAAGATGAGGACTGTCAAAAAAAAAAGAAATACGGCTTTCAGCCTCAAAGCCCAACTCTTGTCTTAAAGGAGCAGTCATATGTTACTGATCATGCTAAATAACATCCAAACAGCTATGGTGATACAGTGACTATCAAACATTAAAGGAGCAATTACATTATGCTTTCATTTAATAAACAGCAGAAGAAACTTGCATAAGTCTTATCCTTCTTTGTTATTCTCAAGTAACTCTAGAATAGTGGAAGCACAAGAATGTCAAGGAGACAAGTTATATACAGCTGAGAATAGAGAAAAGAGGACACCATGCAAAGGCAGATTATTAACATCAATCTTGCAGGAGATAAATTCAGTGTAAAGAGAGCCATTCTATTCGAGTACAAAGATGCACAAAGAGACATTAATGGTAATGAAAACATTTTCCAAAAGAAGATAGCTATGGAGACACAGTATCATATCAAAGCAAAAGAGACAGTGAAACAGTGAAAAGTATTTCCAAGTAATTGTACTGGAACAACAATGTCAATATATCTAAAACAGTTATAAACATGCTGTAGTTTGGTCAAGTGAATCAACAATACAAAAATTTCTGTCATTTTCTACTTATGATCATGCATATCAAGTACCTATTTTCAGCTTAAAGACACCATTGTGTTCATACAAAGAACTAAGAATGATCAGTCTCTTGATCAAGTTTATGCACAACAGTATGGAGGACAGCAATGACAGTCATTTGCAAGTTTCTTTTGCCAAAGACAGAGTGATAGCATGACATTGATCTTAGGTTCCGAATGTATGCATATTCATGAAAGTGACCAAGTGCACAAAACATATTTATGTTTTCATTGCTAAATGATTCAATTTTAAATCCATCAGCACAGGAAATCAAACAAAAAGACCTACAGCAATGAGAATTAAAGAGAACATGAAGGACATTTAGTACAGAAGGAAAGATAACTATTCTTCACTTCTTTGAAGGAAAAGAAAGACATACTTTTGTTCTATATTTTCATTGAATTTGAGTAAGCTTTTGGCTTCAGATCTCTAAGACAGTAAAAACAGAAAATGCAGCCCATGGAATTTAGATACAGTGAGAGATTAACAATAAACCAGAGGAGTTTTTTTAAAAAATATGAGAAAAGCTTGTTTTTAAAACAGAAATCAGATTTCTATGAGTTACAAAATGCCCAGATTTAGCAAAAAACGTGGCTGTATGTCTACAGAAAATGAAGTATTTTGTCTGTTGTAGCTCCAAAATCAGAATTTTATGCTCATGGTGCAGCTTGCAAAGTATTTCTATTGCAGATTCAAAAGAACAGAAACGAGATTTCGAAGTTCTTCATCTCTTAAGAGTTCAAGTTAAACGTTTTTTGCAGAAATCAAAAGGAAATCTTCATGTACCAGCTTAAAAGTGAAGTATGTTGCAGATCTAAAGAAGAAAAGACCAGATTTTACTTTATATCATGTTTGTTTCTTTATTTCTGGAAAAGACGCTTCAAAGAAATCATGACGTGGCTATTTTTCTACAAGAAATCAAAGTATTTTATCTCCTGCCAGTTCATGATGAAACTTTTTACATAAATCAAAGGAAAATGTCCATGGCACAGCTTAAACAGAGAGAAATATTGTAGATTCAAAGAACAAAAGGCAGATTCGAGTCTATAGCAAGTTTATTCTTTATTTTTAAAGAAAATACTTCAAAGCTTCAAGTTCGCAGCTTACAAAAATGAAGAAACTTTCAGAAAAATGTAAGTTCGCAGCCATATTCGCATGAAAAGAAGAAAAGGCAGACTTTTATTCAAAATACCTCATGAATCTTCATTTTTTCGCATTTGAAGAAGAATACAGCAAGTTCACAACTTTAGATCTTCATAGCAGCCAAAGAAAGTGTAGATTCATGCCCATATTTGCAAGAAGATCACACAGCATTGAAGGAACGTCATTTACAGCAGAAAATCGCATCCCAAAGTGCCTCAACGTTTTTTCAAAAAATGTCATGCTCTTATTTCGGCTCAGAAATGACCAGATTCGAAGTTCCTCATGGCAGAAAATACCAAAACAAATCAAATTTGTGGCTAGGGTTTGAGGAGTGGCGACGCCCAGCAAAGGAGAAGCAAACAAATAAAATGCAAATGAAATGCCTTCGTCTTATTTTAGGGTTCGAACCCTAGAAAGTTCGACCTTTCTCGCCTTTGCATTTAGCTTTATTCATTCTTTTCAAGTCAATAAGCTCTAAGTTTTTTTCAAATTAAAATATAATGCTTAGAGTTTGTTTTCTTTCAATTTTGCATTTTAAAATCAAATGAAAATCTTTGATTAAAAATGGTTAATAAATCATTTCTAATAAATGATTTTATCAAATGCAAAGTTAGTGCTTAGGAAATCTTTTTAATTTTTGCATTTTTAAACAAATTGTAAATCTTTATTAAAATGATTTGTTAATCATTTTTAATAGAAGATATTTAAATGCATAATTAAATTTGACCTTGCTAGGTGGTATTCCAACTTGCACTTTAAAA
This sequence comes from Sequoia sempervirens, assembly GCA_007258455.2. Classification (NCBI taxonomy): domain Eukaryota; kingdom Viridiplantae; phylum Streptophyta; class Pinopsida; order Cupressales; family Cupressaceae; genus Sequoia; species Sequoia sempervirens. Next base: position 16,001 of record VDFB02162609.1, read on the forward strand.
AATTGTAAAAAAATTTATTTTTAAAAGTGATAAATTATAAATCACTTTTGAAAAATAAATGTTATTAATGCAAGTTGAAGATATTTGAGATATGAAAAGAGGACCCTTTAAGTGGAGCATTAAATCTTGGAGATATGACAATCTGTTTATGTCAGGTGGAGTTTTTGACTGATGTGACACCTTTTTTGGAGACTTTTGAGTCCTATTTATGAGGATTTTTTTTCCTATCCGGGTCTGGGAGACTTTTTCCTATTTTGGGTAAGTTGTTGGAAAGTTTGAGAGCCTTCTTTTAGGGCATTGTTACCAAATCCGACCCCTTATCCAAGGTGGGGCCCTTTTTTCTAGGGTTAGGGTGAAGAGATTGAGCTTATTATTCTCTTCCTCTTTTCTTTTTTTTAAAAGGATAAAAAATTCTGGAGTGGAAGAAGCTTTGTACTTTCTGAAGGACATGGTGCTATTTTGTTCCAAGCTTTGTATCAGACTTTGGAGTTTGTATTTCCAGGGCCTTTGAGAGCCTTTATACAGCATCTTTGATCTATTTCTGGTGTCATGTTTGTATGCAGATTGGTGATTGATCTTTCTTTTCTGTGTTTCTTATTTGAAACCTTTCAAGTTTGTCTCATTTTGGCATCTTTGTGACTAGAAATTCTCTTCACAGGTTAAGGGTTGTATCAATTTTTAGATATATTTACTGTGATTAACATCCTTTAAGTATCATTCTGATTTTAGATCTTCCTTTCAAATATTTATGTGTTGAGGGTTTTACCAGTTATTGTATCATCATATAAATGGCTGTGGGTTCAATTTGTGCTAAGGAAAGTGATTTTGGTGTATCACCCATTAATTAGTTTCAGTCTTCAAGTTCCTTTTATCTCTTTTCTCCCCCTTTTCCTCTAAAGTCTTTAGGTTTGAAGAGAAAAAAATAGATATTTATTCAATAGGAACCGGCCTAGAATCCGGAGGTCTCATTTTCAGTATTGCATATCCCACATGTAGAATTTGAGTCCCATGTTATGCCAGATTGTTGAGTTTGAAAATCTCAGTAGGGTGCAAATTTGGTGCATAACAGTCAAACAATACTTGACATCAATGATCTGCTCATGAATCATCTCTTGAATGTAGTGCATGTGGATCTCTATGTGTTTGGTCCGCTGATGTTGGAGTAGATTGCAATAGATCTAAATTGCACTTTCATTGTCACAAAAGATGATAGTAGGCTTCCAGAAGGGAATGCCAAAATCAGTGAAAATTTTCTAAAGCAAGATGGCCTTAGTAGTAGCATTAATTGCTCCTTCATACTCAACCTCTATAGATGAAAAAGTAATTGCAAACTACTTCTTGCATGACCAACAAACTAGACTAGAACCAAGGAAGAAGCAATAGCCTAAAGTAGACTTGTGATCCTAAGAATCACCTACCCAATCTGAATTTGTGTGTCTCAACAAGTCAAAATCTACATTTGCTACATAGTGAATCTCATAACTTTGAGTACCCTTGATGTAGTGAAGAATTCGCTTAACAACTTTTCAGTGCAGCTCATGATGCTCTTGCATGAATTAAGAAACCATGCCTACAACACATAAAATGTTGGGTCACGTGTGAGTCAGATATATGATACTACCAACAAGTTGTCGACACAAATTTCCATCCACCAAGGGTGAAGAACACTTAGCCTCAAATTTGACCCCTAATAGAAATAGAGTCGATGTAGGCTTACAATCAGCCATGTGAAACCTATGAAGCATATCAACTGTGTACGTAGGAAATGCAAGAGAGATACTTGAAGAATATTGCATGATATCAATCCCTAATAAGTAGTGCAATAAGCCCAAGTTTGACATCAAAAACTAGTCATGAAGGGTAATTTTTCACTACCTGAATGGTGGATAAGTGACTTCCTATGATCAACAAGTCATCGACATAGTGAACTAGGAAGGTGTGAGTATCATCTTGCTACAAGTTAGGATTAGAATGACATCGATTGAATCTAACTTTTAGAAGGAAGGAGTCCATCTTGGTATACCAAGCCCGAGGAGCCTGTTTGAGGCCATAAAGAGACTTTTGAAGATGAAAACCAAGTGAAGGATCCTATAAAAACCCTTGTGGTTGCTCCATGTATATCTCCTCCTAAACATCACCATGAAGAAAATAACTCTTCACATCCATTTGATTAAATTTCCATCTATGTGTTGTAGTGATAGTAAGGACAAGTCAGATGGAATTCATTTTGGTGACTGGTACAAAAATCTCAAAGTAGTCAATCCTGAGAACTTGGGAGAATCCTTTGGCAACCAAGTGAGCCTTATCCTTGTCAATTAACCCATTTGTTGCAAAATTTGTTTGATAGATCCACTTGCATTGAACAAGTTTTCTTCCCTTAGTAAGTGGAGCAAGATCCCAAGTGTGGTTCCTCTCCAAGGAACTTAACTCTTCCTACATGGCTACATCCCACTTGGGGACACCAAAAGCTTCCTAAAGGATTGTTGAACAAAAGTTTTGGCAAGGAAGAGATGTGGAGCCTCTTGAAATTATGTTCATGTTCTTTTTTGATTTGAAGGACCTACCTAATCCCCTATTGATTGTAATGTCTGACAAGCCCAAAGAGGCAAGCTACAATTGGAGGAGGAGAATAGTCATCCTCTAAAGGTGAACTATATGCACCCTCATGATTATTATCATTAGCTAAAGTGGAGGGAGAAGAATCTTAATCAAGATCAGGAGGATTATGATCCTCTAAAGAACTATCATCATGATGCAAGGACTCTAATCTAATGGTGGTTGAAGAAGTGTCGAGAGAAAAATTGGAAGGATTATCCTAAAAGTGAAAACTCTTCTCAATGAAAAATTCATGTGTGGTAGGATAAAGAAGCATGTAGCCTTTGACATCATCTATGTATCCAAAAAATATTCAATTCTTGCTCTGTGGATTCATAGCCTTGCATTTTTCTACTGAAATGTGGGCCCATGCACTAGAGCCAAACACTCAAAAGTGCTTAACTAAGGGTTTTCGATCGGTCTAATCTTGAAAAGGAGTTACCCTATTCATAGCTTTGTGAGGAACGCAGTTCTGGATATAACACACAATGTTAATGGCTTCTACCCAAAAAAGGTTGCGCCAAAGAATTGGAGTGAGTCATACAATTGGCCATCTCTTTCAAGGACCATTTTTTTTTCTTTCTACAACTCCATTCAGTTGAGGAATGTGGGGAACTGTATGTTGCAAATTAATGCCTTTTGTTGCATAATACTACTCAAACTTGGGGTTGACATATTCTCCCCATTATTTGTATGTAGAAATTTGATGGATTTTCCAACTTTTTTCTTTGCAAAAGCCTCAAATTCCAAGAATGAATCAAAGACTTTAGACTTTTGTTGAGAAAGCACACAATTTTTTACTTGGAAAAGTCGCCAATGAATGTCAAAACATATCGGGTTGTACTAAAAATATCAGGATTGGTAATGCTTGGTATGGAACCAACCACTTGATGAAAAAATATTATCATTTATTATAATTGGCTAAATTGATAGCTTATGTTTAATGAATAGTCATGGTCTAAGGTGAGATCAATATCTCATACAAGAGGAGATAATGAACTCCCTCTACCATTGGTGGGTGAATTACAAAGCCTCTAATTTCCTATGAAGGGATTGTAGGAAAGGTCATTAGGAATGAACCCTCGAGGCTTAGGTTTAGGAATGACCCTAATCTTTGGAGTTTACCATTCCTATGTCTAACCATATAAGTGGCAATGTCGAATTGATGCCACCATGGTGAATGAAGAAGTTTTGAAATTAAAACTTCTAAGCTATAAGGAAGATTTTCAACCGTTTAAATTTGGTATTTGTTTCAAATTGATTTTAAGAAAAAGAAAAAATAGTTGCAACCGAGGGGCATTTGTTACACTCATTTTTCTCCAAATGAGCATGTAGTACCATTGGCTTGTTTACATTCTCATACATCTAGAGTGATTTAGATATATGAGAAGTTTGGTCACTTGAACCTATGTGCACTTCCCTCGTCCACCTTGGTTCCTAATATTTGTGCTAAAATCCCAGCTCCTCCACCTCTACATCTTTAGAGATCAGTTCAATTCAATAGGATCTTAGTTCTCTTTCAGTTTTAACTTTGTGGGATGACTTCTTGCCAGACATTGGAAAATTATTTATTGAGTCACACGTTGTAGATATTAAGACCCTGATTGATGATATTCACTTCCTCTTTAATGATAGCTACATCCCACCTATCATCATTTCATCATTTTATTTGGAGGTTTTTCTACAAGGATATTCATAGTTGTTTGGATTTGATTCATTTTCCATGACAACTATTTGTTTCAAACATGTAGACACTTGAGCAATTTTCTGAGGCACTCATCTTGAGACCTCCTCTTGTGAGGGAGTTTGAGATGGTCTTAATCTTAATTCTCTTTCTTGTTTTCACTTAAAACATTTTTGTCATCTTGAAAAGAATCCATGATTAGACATAGAATTTCCCATGAGAATTTGAAAGAGTAATTGTCACAAATCACCTTAAATCTCATTTATCAATTGACTTATTATTGAAGATAGATTGTAGTATAATCATTTTTCTTTCTTTATATATTTTTTATAAAAGAATTGAATAATGATTTGAAAAAGTTATCTATGTATAACATTTATATTGTTTCCTTTTAATAAACAAATTGTACATTCTTCTCATCTTGAATTCTACTCACTTTTGCAAGCTTTCATACATCAAGTTTTCAAGGGAAAAGTTGGATGCATGGAAAATTAACTTCTTGACCAACTACAAACTGAATGAAATGCGTTTTTATAAGAATACTACATAATTATTAGATGGGTTGCTTAATCTTAAAAATTATAATTTGATTGGGAAGGTAACTTCCAATTGGCTCTATCATCTAAAATGTTTAACTAGCCTACTTCTGAGTGCAACTCGAAATATGTTTACTATTGATAAGTAGGAGGTATTTTCCACAATGTGTCAAATTGTGATATTGCTATCAGGATTCAACCATGTAGCTTTACAAGTCAAACTTATTAACCCATGTTTCATGAGTAGTGGTTCACAAGAACCCATCTCTTATGATAATAAATGGCCCACTTGGCACTCATTGCATCTAGGTGATGCTCATAGAGGTGAAGCTCTCGGCCTTATTGGGAGGTCACCCATCCTAGTAATACTCCAGGTCAAGCGCGCTTAACCACAAAGTTTTCCCCAAGGTTAAGCCCACTTAGCTTGCAACCCCATTTGCAAAACCTTCACCAAGTGTTGTGCCTTATGAAGCATTCATTGTAGAGCCCCTTTTCCTACTTATCAATTGATGAGCTAAAGGGGCTCTATAATGAATGGTTCATAAGGACAACACTTGTTGAAGGTTTTGCAAATGGGGTAGCAAGCTAAGTGGGCTTAACCTTGGGGAAAACTCTGTGGTTAAGCGCGCTTGAGCTGGAGTAGTACAAGGATAGGTGACCTCTTGGGAAGGCCCAATGCTTCACCTCTGTGAGCAACACCTAGATGCAATGAGTGCTAAGTGGACCATTTATTATCACGAGAGATGGGTTCTTGTGAACTACTCCTCATGAAACATGGGTCAATGAGTTTGACTCATAAAACTACACGGTTGAATCTTGATAACAATATCACAATGTTTACCACTTTTCAGCCAAAAAATATATATATTATGAAAGCTTTCAAGGTATAATGAAAAAACATCATTACATCTAGAAAATTGAAATGTATTATAAACCAAAGTTGGAAAACTCGGACTCGGCACAGACTCGAGACTCAGCACAGACTCGACAAAAAACTCGGTTGGGACTTGGAATAGAAGAAAACTGTAGTTTTACAAAAAATAAAATAAAATTAATGCAGTTAGAGAACATAAGAGTCTAATTTGATTATCAATTTCTCATAATTCAAATATTACACATGTTATATGATCTTCAAACACTAAATATTTGAAATTTCATCATTCATACTCATAGTTTCAAATTTTCAAATGAAAAATACAAACAAAAAACAATATTAAACATTCATACTCATTATTTCCAGGTGATTCCAAGAGTCCTAAGTTGGGACTCGGGAGTCCAATTCTAGAACTCGTGCGAGTCACTCAACAGGACTTGGGAGTCCTATCCTAGACTCTCCAAGACTCAACTCAGGAGTCCCTAGCGAGTTGACTCGGTGAACCCTAGGACTCGAGAGTCCCAAGAGTCTTATCCAGGGCTCAAAGAGTCCTCAAACTATGTTATAAACTGAGCTATTTGACATTTCAAAGACTAAAAATTTGTTTAAACATCTCAAGAATGGCAGGGGTAATCCCTAACTCTAGCTCCTGTTATTGAGCTATAAAGTTTATTAAGCTCAACTATATTATTTGAAATTTAAGATTTGTATATCATTGATAATATATAAAATAAATAAATAAAAGTCATGTGGCTTGCCCCTGTTGCCTCTACCATATCCAAGCTTAATAGTTTAGTGCATCTGCCATCTGCAAATTGATTTCAGTTTTTCCATGGAATTTTGAAAATAGTACTATCATAGAAAGCTTCCCTTATTTTTGGGAGGCTCTAAACATCACTGCACAGTTGCAATAGATTCACACAATATGTTTTGTTGCAAGCAACACAAACCAATTTCAAGATGATCTAGGATTTGTAGTACCCCTCCGTTTATGCTATGCTTTCTGTTGATACTTTCCCATACTGTTAGACTTTGTTATTTTGTTGGATACTTGGATCGCTGTTTTTGAGCGATGATGGATTATTGTGTGACATGATGATACTCTGTGTGATGTTTATTGTTTTCAGATATGATGTGATTTAGTGTAGATGTTCATTTTCAGTTGATATTGCTATGCACATGTTTATGATGGACTAACAATATTTATTGAGTCAGTCTTCAGTGAGTGTATTGGTGTGGAGAACAGAATCGCATCACTCGCTTGCGAGTGCCCTGCGATATTTGTGATTTTCTCCGCACGGTGTGTCTGTTTACTGCTTTATATATATATATATGCATGTACATTGTTTGCTTGGTTGCAGGATTTGCAGGTACATGACACCGACTCCACCTGTGTAATCAGGTCTGAGCGTGTCAAGACTCAACGGAATTGTTGAAAGGGAGATAGTAGTTAGGTTAATCCTAGTCCGGTCTTTAACCCTAGTCTTAGTACAATTTCAGTTTTCAGTTTTGAGTCGTAGGTTGTTATGTGTTTCTGTTGGTTAAATCGTTCTTGAAAAAGGTAAATTTGTTTATGTTTAATATTGGTTATTGTGTTTTATTGATTGTTATTAAAATTAATATTTAAATATAATTGAAATTTATTTATTTAATTATTTAATACATTAGTTAGTTTAATTAGTTAAATAGTTAATCTTTAAAAGGATTTAACTATTTAATTAAATAAATTAATTAATCAGATTAAATTATTAAATGTATAAATTATATTGTGTTTAAATAGATTAGAAAATTAGAAAATAAATTGAAATAATTTGCATGTGAATTAAATTGTGTTTGGAAATTTATTTTTAGTGTTTAAATTAAATAAATAAGTTAATTGCATGTGATTTAAAAATTAGAGTTTTAAAATTTAAATTTAAATTAATTAGATAAATTGCATGCAAAATTTGAATGGCAAAACTGCCGAGAGGTGGAGAAGATATTTTCTCAACAACCTCTCGACATGTGTGTGAGTGCGATAATTGCAAAAAGTTTGTTGAAAACTTTCACGGAGGTTATTGAGGATCTCGGGGATTTTGCACGGGGTTATTTTGTTGCCTCGGGGAAATTTTCTGGGCACTGGCAAAATTATTTCTTTCTGGGTTAAAAATTTTGGAATTCTTAAGAATTGGTATTCCTCTCTGTTGGGGTTGTGATTTGTGTGGAAGATCTTCTTGGTGGTAAAAAAAGCCTTCTTGGATTTTGGAAAATCTTTTGAAGAGGATCTTGGGAATTTGCACGTTACAGGAAAAAGGATTACATCCTTCAGGCAGCTAATTTATACAGGTATTTTTCTTGCAATTATGGTTGAATTTGTTTCTTTAAAATGCTGGAGAAAATTTTTAGTATCCTTATTTCTTGTATTTTATTCTCTGGAAATATATAAAATTTTAGGATGCCTGTTGAAAGAAGAGTTGATAATTTTATTGTGAAATTGTTGTGTTGGTTGAAAATTTCATTGTAAAATAAATTGTTATTTGGGTTAAATTCTCTGTTATTTTTTTGTTTGAAAACCCTGTTCTTCTTTAATAAAATAAACACAAGAATTTTCCAGAAATTATTCTAGAAAACTCTTTGAAAAGATTTGTTTATTAACAGTATTTATTTACTGTGAAAACTTTTGTATATGTATATTCACATACGCTAGTATTAAAATGTTATTTGTGAAATCTTATAAAACAAACTTCAAAAGAAACCCGTATATGTTATTCCGCCGAAAATTATCGTACGGAATTTTTCATGAAAATTCGTTTAAAACGAAATCACATATTCGCAGGTTATTCTTTACATGTTTAAATTGTTTTTTTTATTTTAAACATTTTATTAAAGTTTTTTTGGGGCCGCGGGGGAGGCTACCCCCACAGCCGCCCCCGTATGGGGCGACGAGGGAGGCAGCCGACGCTGCCCTCACAGGCAGCGGCGGCTGCCACACAGCCGCTTCCCCACATGGAGAAGGCTGTCGGCCGAGTTTAATAGGCCACGGTGTATAAAAACAGCGGCCACTATGTAAAAAATTTCTCTGTGTTAAAATCCGCGGTTAACATTTCCGCCGAGTAATATTTTTTTATTAGGGTTTCAAACATATTAAAATAATATATATATATATATATATATATGTATGTATGTATAAATATATATATATGTATATATATTATTGAAATTATAATATTGAATTATATTATTGAATTATTATTAATAAAAAAAATAATATAATAAATTAAAAATTTAGATTGGCAAGTTAAATAGAAAATTTGGAGGTCATTGAACTGTGAAGTTGTGAAAATAAAAGCCAATTTTAATTATATTGATTTTGTAGCGTGATTGTAATCTTTTGCATATTTCTAGAAAGAATGGAATTAATAAATCTTTTAATTAAGTTGATTTTGAAAATATACGTTGAATTTTTAATGATTGCTTATGGATTTAGTGTATCCAAACAATAGAAAATTTATTCTTCTTGGTTTGTTTCATACGTGTTTCCTTTGGGGAAAATATTGGGAATGTTTATATTGTAATTTTTCTATTTTAAAGTCTTCCAGACTAAATTTTGAGAGTGGGATTTTGGGAATATTAAGTTGAGTTCTTTTGAAAATCAAGATTGTGTACATGGTTTTGTTTAGAGGTTGACATCTGATTTTGAACATTGAAAGTTGTTCCTTATAATGTGATTGGTCTTTTATTGATATGGGTTAGATGTTTACCTTGTAAACCATAGTCTTGAAAGCGTAGTTTACCATGTTATGTTTAGGGGAGTGGCTAGTCGTAAGGGCCGACACACAAAGTGGTGTCAGGGTAACTTACAATTAGTTAAGTAAGTCAGTGAAAACTAAAGAACACAGTAGATAGATATAAAACATGTAATAAGATGCTTATGCCTCGTTTATGACTCATAAGCTTCTACAGTTATGAGTATAAGTCGAGAAGGCCTGGAATGGCAAATCGTTGTCTCGTTTCCTTAAGAGGCATTCGATTCCGCAAATGCATGCAATAGGGGCCGGGTTTCGTAAGAGGTTACCAGGGTAACCCAAGGATTGGGGGTCGGGACCTAGGAAGAAACACCAGGGTAACCATTGCATCGTTGTGATGACACTCCACCTAGAATAACAATTAAACCTTGTGATTGTGTCTTAAATCAATTGTCAAATCTGGAAGCAATGTAACCAATAGTGTGTTTGTACTAGGGTCTAGGGTTAGTAGATTTGGTCTAGGTAGCCTTATTACTATCTCCTAGCACGGGGGGTGGACCTACGGGTACCACATGGTTGGGTGGAACGTGCACCTTACTCCGTTGGGTCCCCAGTATGTTCGTTGCATTGAGCGCTTCAAGGATGGAAAGCTCACATATGGACTTCTTTTATTCTTCATCATTGTATATTGTAACTTGTAATGTAAAAACATCCCTCAATTGTATAAGAGGAGATCATTTGTAAAATTGTAACTGTTATTTGAACTATCTCATCAGATGGATGAGCAATGTAACATCTTATCAATGCAATGTATGGAAACGTATTTGTACCTTATTATATCTTGTATGAGAATTTAAATGATTATGCAATGTTTATTTTATGTTATGTTTTTAATTGGGAGCAATACGAAATACTTAAGTCGCTTATGGAGAACTTAAAGTAGTGTAACGTCATTGTAACCTAAGAATGTATGCAACTATTTAACATATTATTAACACTTTAAAAAAAAATTATTACACTTTTATATCATCATTGCATCATTCTTAGGTTATTTAGACGGGGCATTACAGATTGGTATCAGAGCCAAGGTTACAAACACTGGACGCTCTGGGTAATCTAGAGCCCATTAGGTTGACCTAGTATGTAGTGTCGCAACTGATAACCTTGGTTGAACAGTATCTAAGACTCGTAAATTGTCTTGTGTAGGAACATGCCTAGGTGAGGAGGAAGAGGTCGTGGTAGAGGTAGAGGTGGAGGCCGTGGGCCAATCCCTCAGGTTACTCCCCCTCCTAGCCCTCACCATAGTGACCAAGCGGATCAGATGGGTCAGAGAAATGAGGGACAGAATCCTGAACAGTCAGCAGTAGAGGGTTCTCAGATACGTCCACTTTTAGAGGAGGTCCTAGCTCGTCTTGGACCTAGACAGGTAGATGAGCAGGAGGTTGTGAGAGAGAGGGATAGATCCCCTAGGAGAGTAGAGGACACAGTTCATCAGGATGCTATCATTGCGGGTCATATGAGGGATTTACTGAGAGCACGTCCTCCTACCTTTGATGGTTCAGGAGGAGGATTAGAGGCTGAGACCTGGCTACTTGATTTGGGTAGATGCTTTGCCATGCACCCTTACGGTAGCAATACCCATGCCAGATGCGCTATTATGCATTTGAGAGGATTCGCCTCTACATGGTGGCGCCTTGAGGAGCAGAAGCTCCACATAGATATTGGTTCTGTGTCTTGGGAGATGTTTCTCGAGAGGTTTAGAGCTCGGTTCCTTTCGGAACATTGGAGGCAGCGTAGGGCTGACGAGTTCCACGATTTACGCCAGTTAGCTCTTTCTGTAGAGCAATACGAACGTAGGTTCTATGAACTCAAGCAGTATGCTGGTATTGGCGATGATGAGCCTATGCTAGTGCAGCATTTTATTGGGGGCTTAAATGCCCGTATCAGTGGTGGTGTCCGAGTCTTTGAGCCAAAGACGATGGAATTCGCAGTGGAGAAGGCTCGTATAGTTGAGGAGAACCTTATTATGGCCTTAGGTGGGCACACAGGAGTGCATATTGGGAGTGCTCCTACAGCAGGTTTTAGTCCACGGGGTGGACAGGCACAGACAGGTGGTTCTTCCAAGAACCAACAGACACCCACAAAGGGTGGGCAACAACAAAGAACACCTCAAAAGAACAATAACCCTCAACCTCAACAACAGAACAGTCCTCAGTCAGGAAAGGGTCGTAACTGGTGGCGCAACAAGCGCAATAGGCAGGATCAGCCTGCACAGAGTGCACAGTCTACCGTCAGTAGGGGTAGTTTTCAGCAGTCCAATGCACCTTCGGGTGGCAGAGGATTTGGTAGAGGTGCAGGTACAGGTTGTTATTCTTGTGGGCAGCATGGGCACATAGCTAGGCAGTGTCCGATGAGAGGTTCCACTGGTTATGGGCCTTGACCTACAGTTTCAGAGCCTACGGTGGGCGATGCAGGACGAGCTCATACAGTATATGTAGCGGTTAATGACCGCCAAGCCGATCACCAGAATACGGTGGTCAAATCTTCAGGTAAGTTAAATGGTGTTAATGTATCTATACTTTTTGATTCTAGAGCCACTGACTCCTTTATTTCACCGTCCATTGTTGACCGTTGTGGTCTTGTGGCGGTAAAACAAGGTGGTAAATGGCAAGTTGAATTCGCCTCTGGGGTGAAAGTAGCCGTAGATAACTTAGTACATAACTGTGAACTTAAAATAGGTACGTTAACTACCTTAGTTGATTTATATGTTACTCCCTTAGGATCGTACGATATAGTACTAGGTATGGATTGGTTAGCATCTTATCATGCTGTGATTGACTGTCGACTTAAGACAGTTAGTTGCATGGATGATTTAGGTGCGAAAGTGGAAATCATAGGTATTCAAAGACCTATCTCTTTGCGGATGATATCTGCTATGCAATTAAAGAGATGTCTTCGTCAGGGATGTCAACTGTTTGCAACAACAGTTACCGATTTAGATGAGGGTGAGAGTCGAGAGGTATCTCTTGATGATCATCCTATTCTTAGGGAATTTGCAGATGTGTTTCCCGATGACATTCCTGGAATGCCACCGAAGAGGGATATTGACTTTAGAGTTGACCTAATTCCGGAGCTGAACCTATATCTAGAGCTCCTTATAGAATGACGACTCAGAGTTGGAGGAACTTCGTATTCACCTGTGAACTTTTAGAAAAGGGTTTTATTCATCCAAGTGTTTCCCCTTGGGGAGCACCTGTCATCTTCGTAAAGAAGAAGGACGGATCTCTTAGGCTGTGCATTGACTATCGTCAATTGAACAAGGTTACGATTAAGAATTGTTATCCTTTGCCTAGAATCGATGATCTTTTTGATCAAGTTAAGGGAGCTAATGTGTTCTCTAAAATCGATTTGAAGTCCGGTTATCATCAATTACGTATAGCTGAAGCAGACATTCATAAAACTGCTTTCCGAACTCGTTATGGGCATTACGAATTCACAGTAGTACCCTTTGGGTTAACGAATGCACCTTCAGTATTCATGAGTTTAATGAATGGTGTATTTCGTACATACCTTGATCGCTTTGTCCTGGTATTTCTCGATGACATATTAGTCTATTCGAGGAACATGAAGGAACATGAAGAACACTTGAGACAGGTATTGCAATGTTTAAGAGAAAACCAATTATATGCAAACCTGAAGAAGTGTGACTTCTTTCAACCTGAAATTAAATACCTTGGACATGTGATATCTGGAAAAGGTATTGCTGTGGATCCTTCAAAGATCCAAGCCATAGTTGATTGGCCCGCACCTACTAATGTAGGTGAAATTCGTAGTTTTATGGGTCTAGCTGGCTACTATAGACGTTTTGTAGAGGGTTTTTCTAGGATCGGTCATCCTATTACTTCTCTTCAGAGGAAAGGGAAGAAGTTTGTTTGGACAGAACAGTGTCGGTTAGCTTTTCAAACACTTAAAGAAAAGTTAACTAATGCGCCTATACTTATTGTTCCTGATCCTACTAAGGATTTCATAGTTTGTGCGGATGCATCTTTAGAAGGTTTGGGAGCAGTTTTGATGCAAGATGGGCGTGTGGTTGCTTATGAGTCTCGTAAACTCAAGGACCACGAATTAAACTATCCTACTCATGACCTAGAACTAGCTGCGGTAGTGCATGCATTAGTTCGTTGGAGACATTTTCTTTTAGGTCATCGCTTCGAACTTCATACTGATCACCGTAGTTTGCAATACATCTTTACGCAACCTAACTTGAATGCAAGGCAAAGACGGTGGATGGAGTTCTTGTGTGAGTACGATTTTGAAGTAAAGTATGTTCAAGGCAAAGAGAACGTAGTGGCTGACGCTCTTAGCCGACGTCGACATGAGATCTTTGCTACTACTCTTGAAGTAGATTTGAGAGGTCAAATAGTAGCTGCACTTCCTACTGATAGATTATATCAGGAAGTGAAGTTGGAGATTGAATCGGGTAGATCTTTAGAAGGTCGATTTGAAGGTTATGTCCTAGAATCGGATGGTATATTACGACATTTAGGTCGCATTTATGTACCTCATGTAGAGAGTCTTGGTACATTAATCATGACTGAAGCTCATAGAGCTCCGTATTCAGCTCATCCAGGTGTCAAGAAAATGCATGCCGATCTTAGGCAATTGTATTTCTGGCCTGGTATGAAACGTGATATTGCTGATTATGTATCGAGATGTCTTGAATGCCAGCGAGTTAAAGCTGAGCATCATCATCCTGCTGGATTATTGCAGCCACATCTCATTCCCGAATGGAAATGGGATATTATATCCATTGACTTTATTGTTGGGTTACCTACGTCTTCACGTCGACATGATGCCATTATGGTAACTGTTGACCGTTTGACTAAAGTAGCTCACTTTTCACCTGTACGGTCGTCATATAATGCTTCATCGGTAGCTAGGATATTCATGGAGGACATCGTTAGATTACATGGAATTCCTCGTAGGATCATATCGGATAGGGATCCTGTATTTACTTCTGCCTTATGGACGTCGTTGCAACGTGCATTAGGTACACAGTTGAACTTTAGTTCAGCCTATCATCCTCAAACTGATGGTCAAACTGAAAGAGTTAACCAAATATTAGAGGACATGCTTAGGATGTACGTAATGGACCAACAATCACGTTAGGAGGATTATTTGTACTTAGTAGAATTCGCTTATAACAACGGATATCAGAGTTCTATAGGTATGCCACCATATCAGGCATTATACGGTCGTCCTTGTCGAACTCCACTTAGTTGGGATCGATTAGAGGATAGAGTGTTACTTGGACCTGAGATGCTTCGTGACATGGAGCAACAAGTTGACCGTATTAGAGAGCATTTGATTGCAGCTCAGGATAGGCAAAAGAAATATGCCGATGCGCATAGGATTGATAGACAGTTCGCTGTTGGTGATAGAGTGTTTCTTCGAGTGCGACCACGAAAGAGTCCAATCCGTTATGGAAAAGGCTCTAAGCTCGCACCTCGTTTCGTAGGACCATTCGAGATCTTAGAGAGAATTGGTCCCGTGGCATATCGACTCGCCTTACCACCCGCTTTTTCTCGTATTCATGATATTTTTTCATGTGTCAGATTTAGACCTTTATCATCCCGACATATCTCATGTACTTGATTGGAATGCGTTACAGGTAGAGGACGGGCAGCTGGCTTTGGAGCCCTGGGCCATTCTTCAGCACCGGACGCTCGGTCTCAGGGGTCGAGACGTTGATCAGGTGAGGGTCCAATGGGATCCTAGCCATGAGGCTTCGGCTACCTGGGAGGATGCGACACGCATGAGGGAACTTTATCTCTATCTGTTCGCAGGCTTTCAGGAGCAAGCCTGATCCTAGGGGGGAGGATGTAGTACCCTCCGTTTATGCTATGCTTTCTGTTGATACTTTCCTCATACTGTTAGACTTTGTTATTTTGTTGGATACTTGGATCGCTGTTTTTGAGCGATGATGGATTATTGTGTGACATGATGATACTCTGTGTGATGTTTATTGTTTTCAGATATGATGTGATTTAGTGTAGATGTTCATTTTCAGTTGATATTGCTATGCACATGTTTATGATGGACTAACAATATTTATTGAGTCAGTCTTCAGTGAGTGTATTGGTGTGGAGAACAGAATCGCATCACTCGCTTGCGAGTGCCCTGCGATATCTGTGATTTTCTCCGCACGGTGTGTCTGTTTACTGCTTTATATATATATACATGCATGTACATTGTTTGCTTGGTTGCAGGATTTGCAGGTACATGACACCGACTCCACCTGTGTAATCAGGTCTGAGCGTGTCAAGACTCAACGGAATTGTTGAAAGGGAGATAGTAGTTAGGTTAATCCTAGTCCGGTCTTTAACCCTAGTCTTAGTACAATTTCAGTTTTCAGTTTTGAGTTGTAGGTTGTTATGTGTTTCTGTTGGTTAAATCGTTCTTGAAAAAGGTAAATTTGTTTATGTTTAATATTGGTTATTGTGTTTTATTGATTGTTATTAAAATTAATATTTAAATATAATTGAAATTTATTTATTTAATTATTTAATACATTAGTTAGTTTAATTAGTTAAATAGTTAATCTTTAAAAGGATTTAACTATTTAATTAAATAAATTAATTAATCAGATTAAATTATTAAATGCATAAATTATATTGTGTTTAAATAGATTAGAAAATTAGAAAATAAATTGAAATAATTTGCATGTGAATTAAATTGTGTTTGGAAATTTATTTTTAGTGTTTAAATTAAATAAATAAGTTAATTGCATGTGATTTAAAAATTAGAGTTTTAAAATTTAAATTTAAATTAATTAGATAAATTGCATGCAAAATTTGAATGGCAAAACTGCCGAGAGGTGGAGAAGATATTTTCTCAACAACCTCTCGACATGTGTGTGAGTGCGATAATTGCAAAAAGTTTGTTGAAAACTTTCACGGAGGTTATTGAGGATCTCGGGGATTTTGCACGGGGTTATTTTGTTGCCTCGGGGAAATTTTCTGGGCACTGGCAAAATTATTTCTTTCTGGGTTAAAAATTTTGGAATTCTTAAGAATTGGTATTCCTCTCTGTTGGGGTTGTGATTTGTGTGGAAGATCTTCTTGGTGGTAAAAAAAGCCTTCTTGGATTTTGGAAAATCTTTTGAAGAGGATCTTGGGAATTTGCACGTTACAGGAAAAAGGATTACATCCTTCAGGCAGCTAATTTATACAGGTATTTTTCTTGCAATTATGGTTGAATTTGTTTCTTTAAAATGCTGGAGAAAATTTTTAGTATCCTTATTTCTTGTATTTTATTCTCTGGAAATATATAAAATTTTAGGATGCCTGTTGAAAGAAGAGTTGATAATTTTATTGTGAAATTGTTGTGTTGGTTGAAAATTTCATTGTAAAATAAATTGTTATTTGGGTTAAATTCTCTGTTATTTTTTTGTTTGAAAACCCTGTTCTTCTTTAATAAAATAAACACAAGAATTTTCCAGAAATTATTCTAGAAAACTCTTTGAAAAGATTTGTTTATTAACAGTATTTATTTACTGTGAAAACTTTTGTATATGTATATTCACATACGCTAGTATTAAAATGTTATTTGTGAAATCTTATAAAACAAACTTCAAAAGAAACCCGTATATGTTATTCCGCCGAAAATTATCGTACGGAATTTTTCATGAAAATTCGTTTAAAACGAAATCACATATTCGCAGGTTATTCTTTACATGTTTAAATTGTTTTTTTTATTTTAAACATTTTATTAAAGTTTGTTTGGGGCCGCGGGGGAGGCTACCCCCACAGCCGCCCCCGTATGGGGCGACGGCTGTGGAGGCAGCCGACGCTGCCCTCACAGGCAGGGCGGCTGCCACACAGCCGCTTCCCCACATGGAGAAGGCTGTCGGCCGAGTTTAATAGGCCACTGTGCGGTAAAAAAATTTCTCTGTGTTAAAATCCGCGGTTAACATTTCCGCGAGTAATATTTTTTTATTAGGGTTTCAAACATATTAAAATAATATATATATATATATATATATATGTATGTATGTATAAATATATATATATGTATATATATTATTGAAATTATAATATTGAATTATATTATTGAATTATTATTAATAAAAAAAATAATATAATAAATTAAAAATTTAGATTGGCAAGTTAAATAGAAAATTTGGAGGTCATTGAACTGTGAAGTTGTGAAAATAAAAGCCAAAATTTAATTATATTGATTTTGTAGCGTGATTGTAATCTTTTGCATATTTCTAGAAAGAATGGAATTAATAAATCTTTTAATTAAGTTGATTTTGAAAATATACGTTGAATTTTTAATGATTGCTTATGGATTTAGTGTATCCAAACAATAGAAAATTTATTCTTCTTGGTTTGTTTCATACGTGTTTCCTTTGGGGAAAATATTGGGAATGTTTATATTGTAATTTTTCTATTTTAAAGTCTTCCAGACTAAATTTTGAGAGTGGGATTTTGGGAATATTAAGTTGAGTTCTTTTGAAAATCAAGATTGTGTACATGGTTTTGTTTAGAGGTTGACATCTGATTTTGAACATTGAAAGTTGTTCCTTATAATGTGATTGGTCTTTTATTGATATGGGTTAGATGTTTACCTTGTAAACCATAGTCTTGAAAGCGTAGTTTACCATGTTATGTTTAGGGGAGTGGCTAGTCGTAAGGGCCGACACACAAAGTGGTGTCAGGGTAACTTACAATTAGTTAAGTAAGTCAGTGAAAACTAAAGAACACAGTAGATAGATATAAAACATGTAATAAGATGCTTATGCCTCGTTTATGACTCATAAGCTTCTACAGTTATGAGTATAAGTCGAGAAGGCCTGGAATGGCAAATCGTTGTCTCGTTTCCTTAAGAGGCATTCGATTCCGCAAATGCATGCAATAGGGGCCGGGTTTCGTAAGAGGTTACCAGGGTAACCCAAGGATTGGGGGTCGGGACCTAGGAAGAAACACCAGGGTAACCATTGCATCGTTGTGATGACACTCCACCTAGAATAACAATTAAACCTTGTGATTGTGTCTTAAATCAATTGTCAAATCTGGAAGCAATGTAACCAATAGTGTGTTTGTACTAGGGTCTAGGGTTAGTAGATTTGGTCTAGGTAGCCTTATTACTATCTCCTAGCACGGGGGGTGGACCTACGGGTACCACATGGTTGGGTGGAACGTGCACCTTACTCCGTTGGGTCCCCAGTATGTTCGTTGCATTGAGCGCTTCAAGGATGGAGAGCTCGCATATGGACTTCTTTTATTCTTCATCATTGTATATTGTAACTTGTAATGTAAAAACATCCCTCAATTGTATAAGAGGAGATCATTTGTAAAATTGTAACTGTTATTTGAACTATCTCATCAGATGGATGAGCAATGTAACATCTTATCAATGCAATGTATGGAAACGTATTTGTACCTTATTATATCTTGTATGAGAATTTAAATGATTATGCAATGTTTATTTTATGTTATGTTTTTAATTGGGAGCAATACGAAATACTTAAGTCGCTTATGGAGAACTTAAAGTAGTGTAACGTCATTGTAACCTAAGAATGTATGCAACTATTTAACATATTATTAACACTTTAAAAAAAAATTATTACACTTTTATATCATCATTGCATCATTCTTAGGTTATTTAGACGGGGCATTACAGGATTAGTGTGTTCTTGGAGCTTGATAAGTCTAAAGTACTCACTAATCTTTCCATTCTCAATAACTGCTATGTGGTCAGAGTTTTGAACTGTGCTCAATCTATGAGCTATAACTATGCTTGTTCTTCCCACCATAACTCGATTTAGAGCTTCCTGAACAACATTCTCTAATTGAACATCCAATGCACTGGTTGCCTCATCTAGAAGTAAGATACTTGGATTTCTTATTACTACTCTTGCTATGGCTATCTGTTGCTTCTTCCCACCAGACAGTTGCAATCCTCTATCACCCGTATTTGTATCATATCCATTATTCAAATGACTAAAAAAAATCTTCATGGAAAATGGTGCTAAGATTGCATATAAAATTTAAAAATAAGTGTTAATTTATTGTTTTGTAATTATTAGTTAAATTTAAAAATAGGAATTTTTTTTGTAGGATAATATTTGGTTGTATTATTTCTATAAGATGAACTTAGCTTTTAATTTTAATGGTGGGCCCCCTTTTAGATCCCTTATTACGTTATCCTTAAAAGATATAATTAATATCAAATATATAGTTAAAGGGATTGTAGTTTAATGGAAATTGCATATGATTCATATGATAGAGAACTTTAAGGTTTAAATTTCCAAAGTGATCTCACCATCATTGTGAGTGTTGAATGTGATATTACTAGTTGAATGCAATGTCACTACAAGTGAAGCAATATTGGGCTGCATTAGTTGAAGTGTAGAATATCCTTATAGGGTGAATTATTGGGACCTTTCACAAACATGTTATAAGGGGTGTGGGGTCCACTATAAAACCCTCCTTAAATAATATATAAATACCTATGGGATGTAGACTAGATGGTAAATTTATTGAAAGACATAGATGTTGGTCACAAGTTTCAACCTTAATTGAAACACTATTTCAAGGGGTGGTAATGGGACTTAAAATTGCTCCTATTTCCTATGTTTATTTCTTGTTTTGCAAAACATTTCCTTGAACAACTTCATCCAATACCTAAGGCTTGAAATTATTGTTTAATTTTTAAAACATTGAAGATGATATATGATGTCTTGATAAATGGTTAAGTTTTTTAATAATTACCTTCAAAATCTCGTAGTATATTATGATTGATTATGGTGATTTTTAGCATAGAAGCATTTTGGAAAAGAGACAAACCTTTCATGTAGAAAGATAATGGATGCCCATATAGCCAAGGTTGTTATAAATTTGTAGTCACATGAATGATTATTTGTAGTTGAAGGAACAATTACACATAGTCAAGGGAGTAAACACCCAAAGATGAAGGAGCTAGTTCTTGTAGCCACGACTTCAATCACCAAAAACTCATGCAATAGCAATAATTTCTTCAATGGAAAATAAGAGAGAACTCAAAGCATTGGAAGGTGGCATCAAATAACTCTATAAATTTTTTAACAAGGATTGCATATGTCATGCCTTGTCTACATGTCTCTATTATTTAAATGTTTCTTTCATTTATAGTTAAAAATTTATATTATGATTTAATTACAACTAAGTTTTCTATTCGTATTTTGTTAAAATAAAAACATTACTCTTCCCATGTTATAGGAATGAGTTGACACATGTAGCTTAGGTTGTTAAGAGTCCAAATTAGTTAAGGATGGTTAGAATGAGTCTATATATTCAAAGGAATTTATGTTACATATAACAATTTTTTCATCATCAATTTATATTATACTTTCAAAATTCAAATAATATATTTCTCAATTCAATAAATTTGGTGCAAATGAATAGTTGAGAAATTTTATTAGCATCTTGTGAGTCAAGATACAACCATCCAAGCAAGGGTCTACTTGAGGTAAGATGTAACTCTTTTGTTAGCATTAGTGGTTATTAATTTCAATAGACAATCAAATTTAATTCATATAGATAATAGAAGAAATAGTAGACCTACGTATAGCATAGTCATATGTTATTGTTAACAAAACTTGTAGCAATTGATAATAGCCCATAGCAACTACTGTTGAGTTTCAGATTGATTAAAATTCATAGCTTAGTTTCCTTTAGAATGTCATTATTTTCTATACACAACCTCATAAGATAACTCACAAAAGTCCTTGAGTTCTACATACAATATGAGTGTCATCCAATAAAATATGTCCTTAGTTTGATATTGTAAATGTAGCACATCCTAATAAGAGAGTCACTTGATAAGGGATATCATGATCTATTGAGTCGAGTGGATGTTTTCCACTACACTAGGTTTACTAATCAATGATGTGGCTAGACAAGTGGGGCCTCTCAAAGTCATGGTTATGGAGTTATAGTGCCTCACCCATCTTTGCTTATACCCAAAATTTATCATGGTGGTTGGTCATTGGGTTGTTGATTCTTTGCATTGCCAAAAAAAGTTAAATATGGGTATTCCCATAATAGTATGTCCTAATTATGAAACAAGGAAAAATAATCAATCCAAGGTGTAAAACATATAAAGCACCTTTGAATGAGCATATACAATTGAATGGAACATCTTCTATCGATGGTGGTATGTGATCATGAGCTTTGAATTAAGTGGGGATCATTTAAATGAAGGCCTTGTTTTTATTTTTCTAAATTTCATGTCCAAAATCCTATATGACAAAAGACAATATCTTTGTTTGAAGGATTTTTGACGCCATCATCTTATATTTTGGTTTCAAAGAAAGGGTTAAACAATCAAATAGAGTCACCTTGACTTGAATGTATGAAAATAAAAAGGCCCTCAAAGTACTCTACTTGGTAGAGAGAGGCTATTTCCCAACACTTGGTTGGCTATTCATTTTTTTAAAAGCTAAAAATCTCAGAGGAAGAGGAAAATAGAAAGAGAAAATATTGAAGTCAAGAAGAGGCTATCTAGTGAGTTGGGATTGAAGGGTGAGGAAGGCTCAAAGGGTTCCATTAGGCAAAATCAAGATGAAGTAAATCAATAAGAGGAGGGGAACCCTCTAGTTACAAGGGAAAAGAAGTTAGAAAGCTCATAAATGAATAGAGGGGAAATTCTTAATCTTTTAGCTCTTTTGTATGATAACTTGAAAGAATGCATGAATATGATAGGGAATCCAAAGTTAGATTTTTTTTTCTTGGAAGAAGATTTTACTTTAGAGGTTGGGACTATTAGTGAGATAGGAGCTGGAAAGGTTGAAAAGTGAATGGACAATGTTAAGAATTAGATATCAAAAGAGAAAAAAAGAAAGCTTCAATAAAAATAGTGTTGAGATTATATTTACAACAAAAAAAAGTGTTATGGTATTATTTTGTAATTAGTAGTTCATTTTTTCTTGTTAGTGTTTCTTAAGGTATTTTGTTTGTAGGAAAATATTTGATTATATGTATTAAGCTTTAAATTTCAAAGGTGAAACCTTTTGGTCCCCAACTACTTTATAAAAAAATTGAATTAATAAACAAATATATATAATTAAAAAGATTCTGGTTTACTGACAAGGTCATAAGATTCAGATGTCAGAGACTTCTAAAATATAAATTTCCAAAACGACACCTTAACATCATTATGAATGTTCAATATGATCTCGCCACACAAAAATAGAAGTAATATATAAATAAATATGCATAATTAAAAAGATTATGATTTACTGAAAAGGCTGGATAAGATTCATATGATAAAGACCTCTGAAATTTAAATTTCCAAAATGACTATCTTATCATTGCACTATTAACTCTGAACTCTGTCTATTTCTCAATAATGGCCACTACTATCTTCTTTATAATGTTGTAACAGACTTTTATAATAGTTGTGTTTTGATTGTATGCTAGTTTTGCAATAATTTGATGCTCCATTAAACAAGCATTATCTTATCTATGACATCAAAGTTCCACTATATAAATGGTAGACAATAACAAGTTGAAGTATTATAGGTGGTAGACAATATCAATTGTAGAAGTATAACAGGAAAGCAATATTTAAATAGCACAAGCAAAATTTCAACAAAATCTAATATTTGAAAAGTTTAGCTGAAAAAACCAATCAAAAGTATACTTTTACACCCAATAATCTAAAGAATATAAGCATATCTTTAAAAGTGGGAATAATGTACAGTTGAAGTAGTAGCGAGCCAATTGAATTTTTTTACAAGTTCAATACAGATTTTGACTAGTTTTTATAGTCTGTAAATCTATAATCATGGCAGCTTGGCAGGTACGAATCACAGTCATCCAATGCCACTTCTAACCCCTCTTAAAAAATAATATTAAGAGAAATAAAAAGAATGTATTATATGCATGCAGATAATTAAAATCTCATTCAAGACTATACCAAAACTAAAATTTGGCAATCAAGTCAAATATATAACAATAAAATGTAAAAATGTTTGGTACATAGAAAATTTCTTCTATTAGATTTATATATTGATATTAGTGTTTTATTAGGTTAGTTGATAAGTAAGTCAGCACGGGTAATGGAGTTGGCTTGGGTTGTGGGTTTGCCCCCATTGGTTTCGGGTTTGACTCAGGTCCCGAGTTTACCCGGTTGGGACTGTCTTGCGGGCTATTGGGTACCCCCGCAAGTGACTAGTCTCACCTCAGCTCACCCCTCTAGGGCGTTGGGTTGGGTTCGTTAACAAAAAAAATATTAGTTGCTAATTTTTATAAATTTGTTATTTTTTATCTTTCATTTTATGTTGTTTTAGGTCAATGATTTTAAGATGTATTTTCAATGGCATACGACAAATTCATCAACAACAATTCACCGAAAGAAAATTCACCGCCATGACAATTCACCACGCGAAAAATTAATTGCATGAATTTTTGGCAATTAATTTTCCGTGGCGGAGAATTGCTGGTGGTGGTAAATTTTCCCACGGTGAATTGTTGATAGTTAATTTTCCATTGGTGAATTGTTGGCAGTGAATTTTCCTAGAGCCATTTTCAATATATTGTTGGAATCTTTTAGTGTACTCATTAGCCCAAGACCAATACAACATTATTTTCTTTTCACTTAGTCTCCACTAACATGTTTATCATACTAAAAATTCTATTTCTTGAAGAAAATCATAATTATGATCATGTCCCCATCTTTCAAATTTCAAATTATCTACATTTTATGGTCAACAATCCTAAACATTGCCATTATTCAATGACATGAATTCCAAAGATTTGAATTTGTGTGGCTGAGATGTACTTAAAGGAATCATCCCTAGGTCATTATGATGATCACACAGGAATCAATCAAAAGAGATTTTCAAGATAAAATATTTGAATGTTTATAGCTAACACTTTCGTAGGTCTAGTGCATTAACCTCTTTGTTGAAACCAACATCCACACTATCTCTTTTACTTCCACAATTAATTTACTCTCAAGGATTGACATAGGTGCAAGGAAGTTTTGAACTTCAACCTTGCATAGAAAGTCATGTGGTGCTCTTTAACACCAACACTATTTTCCTTGTATTAGATATCATCAAACAAACAACTATTACATAGGTACCAAAGAAAAACTTCTATTTATAACAAAATCACAAAACATAGGGCATGTTCACACTCTTCGAGAATATTTTTGTTCAAATTCTATCATAGATACTCAAACTCTTTGGTTTTGCTTATCTTAGTCTTTTGACCAGAAATCTAATTCCAAAACTCAATTTTGTAAGTCTTTGCAATAGTCATATCAACCAAAGTTCATTTTCCATCAATTCGAACTATACAAATTTAACCATACCATTTTTATCTCAACACATGTTAATTTTAGTCTTAATTATCTTATCTTAGTCAATCAATCAAGTTCACCACAAATAAATAAATATAGAAGGTTTAAAATCATATTTAATATGTTGGCATTTTTATATTTATTGTAGGATGTCCTTATTCTCTTAAGATTAATTAGTGAGGGTTAACAAGGGACCAAAATATCCAACCATATGACTTACAATTCATATAATACAATCAATTGTCTCCAACTATGGTAATCTTGCTACAACATGTGCCTCAATTCTTGGGATTTTATGATAGGGATTTGAACTTGGATCTCCATTATAAGAATGCATTGGCTTAATATTTTGAGTAGCATAATTTTCACTTGTAGGGTATGTTATTTATTCTTACATTGTTATCATATGAGAATAAGTCTTTTAGAGGTTTAGTTTATATGTGTGATATTAAGGAAGGAAAGAACACCCTATAATCATTTTGTGTTTAGTTAAATGATAAAATAATCATTTACACTAAATGAGATAATTAAGACAATAAATAAAAATAGAGTTAAATTTTTTCTTATTTGCATGTCAATTTAGGGTTGATGATGATGGATATTTTGCTATATAGTTTAATCAATGATAAAATACATAATTTGGGATCATATCTGCACCTAATAGATCCTGAAAATTCTATTATAGGAATTTGTTCTTTCATAGATTTAGGATATATCTCCAATTTTCCTTCACTTGTATGTAACATACCCCGAAAAGTGGTGAGAATTTTTTTTAAATTTATTCCAAGTTACAAATATATTCCTTACTATGCATGTAAATAATCTCAAGAATCAATAAAGTAAATTTCATTCATTTTGAAATTTCACAAGTTCATAAATAAAACAAGCAATGAATAATACCACTTACATATTCAAATATCCAATGGGTCCATAACTCCAACCCTCATAGTAATTGTAATAAATACAAACAGACCAATGATCCATCTTGCCACATATACAAAAGTGGTCCTTATATAAAGTACAGTATACAAATACAAGGGTCTTCAACTTGAATCCATAAATTAATCCCTTCAAGCTCTAGTTGTCATTAAGGGAGGTGTTAAACCACACATTTGTGGAAATCCATTTTCTCCCCAATTATTTATCTAACAATGACTTCAATTGATAGCCCAAAAGTGTGAATTACAAACTTTCCTCATGACTATCTTATAAGTTATTTTTTACTTATGTTCAAATTTAGATTTATAATCCAATCTATAAGATAAGCAACTTATCCAAGATGAATCATTTGCATAACACATATTCATTTCATCATTATCACACTAATGAATTATACCAAACCAACCAAGGTATTAGCATCTAGAAAGCATACAAGGCATAAGAGTACAAGACATATATACATGGAAGGTGCATACAAGATACGATACAATATTTATACAATTACCATCTCACTAAAAAATTCATAAAGGTGCTACAGTCACAATGAGAAAAACCAATACCATACACTCAAGAGCATATGCAACATGTACCAATGATTACTAACCATATCTCATACTACGTGAGAACCTATCAATCAATGTCATATATCTAAAACAATCAACATATGCTCAAGGTAGAATAACACACATCTCATACTACATTATCTTATCACTTTAGCACAATCCATTAAATCAACACATAGAAATAATTTTTAGTCATGAGAATAGAAGAACAAAAAATACATGATAACAAAAATCAAATAGCACATGTATACAAAAATATATAAAAACTTAAATACACAAAGTTATAAATTATGATAAACAATAGTATCCACACAAAATAATACCACACTTATAAATGTCTCATACCACACCAAGATTCTAACTGCCAACTATGTACAATACCAATGTACCAACATCCTCATGTCAAGAATAACCTAGCTCTAGTGATGGAAGACAATCAATAAGGTACAATAACCTATGGACCCTCTACTAATCAAAGCATTAAATCCTATGTCATGTGAATCTATAGAAAGAAGAGTGAGATAAAATTCTCATGTAATATTATCTTAAGTGGTTAGTGATCTTAAAATGTGCCAAACATGAAGTAGAGAAATAATGTCAACATGTATCCATCCTAGACAAGGACAAATGGAACTTCTCTAACTCTAATACAACTCCAGTAATTTAATGGTAACTATGATAAAATTAAAATTGACAATCAAGTGTAATAGAATATTGGGATATCCTTATCATTATATTCTTACTAATACAACATGTACATCATAATAAAACTATCTCATTAAATAGATGATCTCCACCCAAAATAAGTTGGGGAGTCAAGTAAACATATGCAACCTTGCTAAGAATATAATCTCCACCCAAACTAAGTTAGAGAGTCGAATAAAATAACAATGGATGTTAAAACATTCCAACATGATATTAAGATTATCATAATCAAATCTACTAAGGAATTCTCAAATCCAAACCATTATACTCACAATGAGTGACTAACTAAATAAACCACCAAGATCAAAATATTGATGTAATATAACATGTAATGATGCATATTTTTACTGATTAA
Organism: Sequoia sempervirens; assembly: GCA_007258455.2. NCBI lineage: Eukaryota > Viridiplantae > Streptophyta > Pinopsida > Cupressales > Cupressaceae > Sequoia > Sequoia sempervirens. Next base: position 43,331 of record VDFB02162609.1, read on the forward strand.
GGAGTCATAAATACTACTTTATAACCATATAGTTTTAAGCTCACTATAGAGGAGGAAAATTTAGGTTTAATAAAATTGAATCTATTTTAATGACCAAATTTCTACTTTACCTAAAAAGAATAAAAGATTTATATTTCCTGCAAAAATAAAAGATTTACTAAACAAGAGAAAATAAAGTGTTTAAACTAAAATTATTAACCATTTTTGCAATTTAAACTTTTAAAGAAACTCAATAAATATTAATTTATAGAAAGTACAAAAAATATTGAGACTTTATTTCTCTAGAAAATGATAAACAAGGGTAAGAGGAACCTAGAGACAAAAAATGAAGCTCTCTATCTAGGATGCTAGTGTGACACATAAATGTCCTCGCGTCACATTGTCATCCTTCACTAATGTAATACCCCTCTATTTTGCTTTTTGGCTGGACAGTGTGTCCTTGTTTGCTTTGATGTGCTTTTTGGTTATTGAGATACTTTATCATGTGTGTGTTATTTGATCGCTATTTATAGAGCGATAGTCTATTTGTGTGATGTGATGTATCTTATCTGATGCTTTATTTGACATGTTTTAATTGGTGTAATGATGATTAGTTATTGTAACATGTTATTGCATGAGATATTTGTTTATGATGGAACTGTCAGTCTATGATGAGTGTATTGGTGAAGGGGATGAGATTGCATCACTCGTTTGCAAGTGCCCTACGATTCCGTGATTTTCTCTTCATGGTGTGTTTATTATGTTATATATATGCATGTTCGATATACTCTTTGTTTGTAGGTTTACAGGTACAGGACATCGACTCCACCTGGTTTCACAGGTTTGAGCATGTCCATTGGCCAACTGTATTCAATTGGGAGATAGTAGCTAGGTTTTCCGTGCCAAGTCATCACCCTAGTCATAGTGTGTCGTTGGGTTTTTAGTTAGGTTAAGTTGCTTCTTTGTTGTTCATCTCTCCTTGATTTTATTTTATTGCAAGTTGGAAAAGGTAAATAAATGGCTTTATGTATTTAAGTTGTTTATTAAATAAATCTAGTTATAATGTTAGAAATGTTATTTAATTTATTAATTAATTTAATTGAATTAATAAAATAATCTAATCTTGGATTAGATTTATTTTATTGATTAATTAAATTAATTGTGTTGAATTGATTAATTAAATTTAGTTGTGGAGTAAATAAATTAATCTATTAAATCTATTTTGAAATTTAAATTTTGTTTTAAAGTATTAAAATGCAAATATCTTGTAAATGCTTGAATTAGAAGAATTAAATTTATTTGAAAAGGAATTTTGTTTTAAATTATTAAAAGTAAGATATTTTGTAAAATGTTGACTAAGTGTGGAGAATAGGAATGAAGATATTATTTTATTTTGGGAAAAAGAAATATCTGGGATATTTTAGAGTATATTGACCAAATTTGGGGAAAAAATAGAAGGGGATTTCATTCTTGAAAAAATTTGGCTGTGAGGAAGAAAGAAAAGATTTTCTCTTGTTGTGGATGCACTTGGGATTGGAGTGAAGATTTGAAAAGGTTTTGGAAGAATTGGAATTGCAACTCAACACCATATTCTCCTTCAAGCTTCAAACAGGTTCTTCTTGTTTTCTTTTTATTGTTTTGAAAATCTAGTTTTCAGTTTTGAAAACTTGTTGCAAACATTTTTTAAAACCCTGTTGAAATCTTGAAGAAATTTAGATTTTTTGTAGAAAAAACAAAAACTTGCAACAAAAATTTTCAATTTTAACAATAGAAAAAATGGAAAGAAAACAAAATGAAATTAGAAAACATCTATTTGGGAGTTGAAATGTTTCATATCAAAATTGAAATTGAAACTAAGAAATTGTGTTTGAAAATTAGTTTTATTGTAAATTTTATGTAGAAAATTTGTGCAATTTGACTGTAAATGGAGATTTTATGTTTATATATATGCATATATTGTATATACATATATTTTTGCATATTGAGTTTGGGTTGTTTTTAAAAAAATAAAAATAAATAAATAAATTTGTTTCCTGTTAAAATTTTGGGCACAAAAATCATGTTCTGGAATTTACCATAACAGAGGATTTTATTTGGTTGTGCTTTGTTTTTTAATAAATTAAAAAAAAAATTATTTAAATAAAAATTTAATTTTTTGGCTGACCGTCGGCCAGACAGCCATGGAACGCCCGCGCTCCCTCGATGGAGCATTGTTGTGGTAGCTCCCCACAGCATTTGTGTGTGGGAAAGCGCTACCCACCCGTCTCCACTAAAAGGGAGGAGTTGAAACCTGACCATGGGGTTGTGTCCCCTCCTTTTGGGGGCTTCGTGCTTATAAAATAAAAACTTTAGATGTTTTTATTTTAATTTAATATTATATATTTATATATAATATATATATTGAATATATATTTAATTATTATATATATATGTATTATATATATTTAATATGTTTTTTTTGTTGTTAATTTATTAATTTAATATATAGAATATATATTTTAAATAATTGGAAAAAAAAATTAATTAGTTGGAATATAATTTTATTTTTTTTAAATATATATTTAAATATATGGAATTTAAGATGATTATTTTATTATCATAAATTGAAAAAAAAAATGACTTTATAATAAAATGATTTTATTTAAAATTTGATTTTTATTATTATGTGTAATTGAAGAAAACGGAATTAAATTATTAGTTTTAAATTCTTGAAGGTTGCAAATGTAATTGTATTTACTTTTGAGTATTCACAAGCTATGTTAATTGAGTTAATTAAATATAATTATTTTTAGAGTATTTTTATTAGAAAAGATGCAAAGGTTGATTCTATAAGAAAATGATTTTTATTTTTTTTTAAATTGATTCTTATTATTAATTGCAATTGAGAAAATTTGAAGTAAAGTAATTGGTTTAGTCCCTAATTTAAATTGTGAATGGAATTAAACAATTAGGGTTTTTGAAATATTTAATGTTGCAAATGTAATTTTACTTACTTTGGATGTTTGCAAACAATGTATTATTGATTTTTTTGGATTTAGTAAATCCTATTTTAATTGATTACATCCAATATGTCATTGCGTTGTTTGGATTTAGGAAATCCTAAAGTAGGTTATTTAATTGCCAAAAGTGTCTTTTCATTATGTGTTTTCTCTCATTGTTGTTGTTGGGCAAATAGGGTGATTTGTTTATGTATGTAAAAACCATGCGTCTGCCGAACCCCAAAGGACAATTAAACAATAATTACTACACAATTTTTTATTTTTTTAAAGTTAACATAGCATACATGTAATACACATTAAGTCATAACATGAATTTCATTTAAGTAGATTCATTAACACATACATCCCTTGGGGTACACGAGGAGTCATTACAAGACTTAGATCCACACAATGACAATAAAGAATAAAAGCCAAAAATATAATCCATAACAAAGTAAACATTAATAAATGGCAACACGCTACATGATATATCATTAGGTAAGAAACACATTATTATTTATAAATGCAACATACATGATTAACTCAAACACATTGAATAACAACTACCATGGCCAATATTCACACAAGGTTTCACGTTACATTACAGTCAAATGTTCAAGAGGTACAATGATACAAAAGTGTTTCCAAATAAGAATGGAAACCATACAATAAGATAACATGATACAACTGAAACATGAATACACGGTATCATAATTGGCTCCAAGACGGATACAACTCTGGAGTCACCACAACTAGCACCAATCTACACCTCTCGATCCTTGAATGGGGACCCAATGGGGTGCTTAGTACGTTACACCCAACCACGTGGGTCCGAAGAACCACCCCCCGTGCTAAGGAGCTGAAAAGAAAGAGACCTCAACCAAGAACATCCAACAAGGAACCACAAGACTCAACGTCATACAAAGGTATCATAAAACTCTAGGATTACAATGACATAATCAACAACATTCATGAGTCAACAAAATAAAATAAAGCTATGAAAACTCATCACATTTAACCCAAGCAATAACAATTAAGGAAGTCACCAAAGAACATTCATAAATCATTTTCACAAGAATCTGAATCAACCATAAGAGTACAAAACCAGAAGAAGCGTTATAACATCCAAAAGACATTTCGGAGATAAATTTGAAACAATAAATGGGACATGATTCCAGTGCAATATGAAACAATGATAGAATGCAATTTCCAAATAAATGCAGGCAATAAATGGGGCCTTGCAAATCCGGGAGGCAGCAAGGAAACAAGGCACCGGGTGTCTGAGGTGGAGGGTGTCAAATGGCATAGCTCTCATGGGATCTCTTGGACCTTCCTCCAACTTGAGGTGCCAGCACCCATCTATGGATCTCTTGGCTCTTCCTCCTACTTGAGGTGTCGGCACCATAGGGCAGCTCATGCAGAGCCAATAACCTCTCATGAAGACGAAATTACGACTTTTTCGACCACGGCCTTCTTAGTCTATCATTGAGGTCTATGATTTAGCCTAATGCATGAGCGAGGGTATCAATATTTATTATGTTGTGTGTTTACTACCCAACCCTAATTTCTACTATTTTTGGTTATCCACTTGTTTTACTTCCTCTTGTGTGGGTTCTGCAGGCTCTTCCTACTTACCGAGGGTGCACTTGCGAGCCACTCTCCCTATGACCCTTAACATAGAGTGAGGTAAGCAAAGGGTTGTATCGTGAAACAGATAAAAACCAAAATGATAAAGACCAAACTATGCG
>VDFB02162610.1:0-15010 GCA_007258455.2 Sequoia sempervirens
TTTAGGCCAAAACTTTGATAGAGGCTAGGTTGGTGGACAAGGGTTTGATAGAAGACAACCACCCAGGTAGAACAAAACTTGGAATACAAGGCCTAAAAATGGAGGTGTCCCCACCCCATTGGATTAGCCACTCAACTAAGACAAGCCTCCAAATGGTGTATATTTGGCAGAGGCTACTCTATTGGGACGGTGTAGGCTCCATAAAACAAGTCAACATTCTAAATTAGATTGTCTAGAATTTTAGACATCAGCTTCAATTTTCTAGTATGAGGTGGAGAATAATGCAAGTGGTCAGGAAATGGTGCCATCTACTTCCTATGATTCATCAGTTTTGGTACTCAATCATGCTCCTTTTCCATAGAGCAAGGAGAATGTTCTTGAGGAAGAATCAGACCAGCTTAAAGAAGAGGCAGATTAGGTGTGCAATGGAGATGAGATTACACAAATATTCAATGAAAATATAGTGAATGATAATGGCCCCCTAGATGAAGAAGAAGCTTATATTGAAGAAGTACAGACATTCTAGCAGCCTGTTAAGAAATATGACTTTAGGGACCTACCACACAGACGTCCATAGGCTGAAGGCCCCTTCACCACTTCCATCCCTCCAAATAACTTTACTATGCCTCCAAATCCCAATGCCAGCAATAATCCACTATATCCTCATGTGCCTAAACAATACCTATCAAAGGCGAGACAAGCACAAATTGATTCATCCAAAGGAAGGAGTGTTGAAGCAAATAAGGATAAGGTTGTGGAATACCCAAAAGAAGCCCCTGCTGATCTGAGTGTAGAACAACTAGCCATATATGTTGTAGAAGAACTCAAGAAGCTAAAGGTAAGTCTCTTTGCATACAAATTATTGAGAATTCCAACTATTAGAAATGCAGTTCTAGGAGCCTACAATGTGAATTCAGTATCACAAGATAAATCAGCTAGTGTGAGTGTTAATAAAGCATCCAGTTCCCAAGTAGTGAAAGGCTAGAGTCATATTCATAATCAAATCCATATACCACCTGGAGATAAAGGGAAAGAGAATGATAAAACTCAAATTGCTCAGGTGGATACCCCTTTGGCTCTGTTCCAAGGTAAAATGGACACTCCTCCATTTCTAATCTTTGTTCGTATATTTGGTAATAACTTGCACAACTACTTGTTGGATTCAGGTGCTTCTACCAAAATAATGTCTTTTGGTGTCTGTAGAGCCTCAGGTATTACTCCTACTGATTCTCAAAAGAAAGTTACTCAACTAGATAGAACAAAGGTCAATGTTGTAGGGGAACTAAACATTATTCATATGCAGGTTGCCTCTGACCCTAGAATTTAGCTAGTTATTAATATACAAGTGGCAGATATACCTAATGCTTATGGTTTTATTCTGGGAAGAGACTTACTAGGGCCTTAAATGGATATGTATCAACTGATCACTCTCATATGTGGCTTCCTTGGAAGGGAGTGTCGAATTAGATAAGGATTGAAAGAGAACCCAGGATGAAGTATATGATTATAGATTATTAGAACACTTCCAATGAAATATTGATATCAAAGGTAAGTATGGGTAATTATGTGCTTGTAGCCCCTTTTAAGGAGTCAGATGTAGAAGAGGTCCGTATACTACATACAATGCCTATCGATCTCACAACAGAATCTAGTAGCACTATAGCTTTGGTGGAACCAATTGAAAATGATGATGATCCTGAGGATAATCAACTCAGTTTGTTGGATAGTTTCCAAGAATTCATTCAAAAGCATGTATTGAAGATCATATTCAGTTGGGTAGAGGAATGACTTTTGGAGAATTACTCTTGCCAAATTGGTGGAGTCCATAATGCCTCCCACTCTGAATTGGACTGTTGCCTCTACTAGGTTGTAGTAGAACAAGTGCAAAAATGTATCAATCCCACTCCAACAATCAGAATTAACATATAGAGTATTCAAGAGGATCCTAAATGAAAGAAAGTGATGCTTTCTAAAGAACCCTGCAACACAAACAGTGTGAGAGATACAACAACAAATTCTACAATTGCTGGTTGTTGGACTTTAAGATTTGATGGATCCAAATCAAAGCAAGGAGTTGGGGCAGGATTTGAGCTAATCAATCCAAGAGGTAAAACTTTCATTAAGAGATATCAAGTTTCCACAATCCATAATTATGATCAATTTTGCTTCTGGTTTTGATTGTGTTTGAGTTTTTTGTCATCGACGTTTCGGATCACACTCCATGATCCATCATCAGGATGAGAGAGAGCATAAGGAAGAGAAATGAATTGTTGCAGACCCAAGCCACCTAAAAAGGAGAGGAGTTACACACAAATCGAGGAGAAGACATAATAAAGCAAAATGAAAATGATAATAAGAAAACATGATAAATACAATAGAGTTCAAAACACAAAGATGAAGCTCATGAAAAACTAATAGAGTTCAAAGAGGCGAAACAATAAATTAAGCAAAAATACATTAAGAAGGAGGGGGGGAAACAAAAAAGAGGAACAACAAGCAAAAGAGAATAAACTAAAACAAACATAACTCTAAGAGTGAAAAGGACAAAGAATAAAGTAACAACAAAGTAAATGAAAGTACCCAATCAAAAGCATTAAACCAGAACGAAAAAGTTCAAAGACAAAGGACACAAACCACAAATAAATTAAATAAATAAAACGGAATAAAGCCCCAAGCCAATAGACTATATATCTAAAAATATATATGAAAAACTAAATATTAATATATATACGAAAAATTAAATAAAAATAAATAAAATAAATCCAATTAATAAAGAACAATCAAAATCACATAAGCAAAAGAGAGACCAAAATGAAAATAAAAATAAAAGTAAAAATAAATCAGATAAATATAAAGGAAAAAGGCCCCAAGAAAATAAATTATATAAATATATATATGAGAAACTATATAGATATATGAGAAACTAAATAGAAATATATATAAGACAAATATATAATCTTTTAATTATATTAGAAAAAGAAAAAAATAAAATAAAATAAAATAAAATAAATCCAACTATCTAATAAAAGTATAAATCCAACTATCTAATAAAATAAAATAAATGAAAAATATATATTTTTACTTTTATATTTTTACTTTTATATTTTTCATTTATTTTATTTTATTAGATAGTTGGATTTATACTTTTATTAGATAGTTGGATTTATTGACACTGACACATTTTATTTTCTTTTCTAATATAATTAAAAGACCCACTATATTTGTCCTGCCTCCTATTTCATTGATTTCTGCTCTCCTTCTATCCATATATTTCTCATCCATTCCATTTTCCTTCATTCCATTTCCATTTCATTTTCATTCTTTTCTTTCCATTCCTTCCATTCAGTTCCATTTATTTTCATTCCATTTTCCTTCCTCTCATTGTCCATTCCAGTTTTCCTTTTTCAGATGTATAAGTCTGTTATTTGTCCTCGTTTTTATTTATTTGAACCCCGTTTGCGTGGGTTTCGCTGATCTTTGGGGCACTTTAGTTACCGTTTTATTCAACTTTCGTTGGTGCTCGTTTGCCTAGTTGGGCCGCTTACGTTCTTTGGTCTTTCTTTCAGAGTTACATCGTTTCGTTTTGGTTTACATTCTCTTTTGACTTCGTTGATTCACTAACTTTTACCATGTTTTTCGCTTATTGATTGTTTGGCCCTCTTTGAGCTTTCTTTTAGTTTTCGTAATTTCATCTTTTGTCCCCGTTTTGGCTTTCCCCATTATTGACATCGTGTTTTCTTGACCCATCATTTTTCATTTTGGCGACCGCTATTTCTTCGTTTGTCGGTAATAACTTTCTCTTTTGAATTGACACGGTGTAGCGACTATTCATTTCTCTTCCTTATGCTCTCTCTCATCCTGATGATGGATCATGGAGTGTGATCCGAAACGTCGATGACAAAAAACTCAAACACAATCAAAACCAGAAGCAAAATTGATCAAAACTTTCATTGTTGCTCATAGACTTTTTTTTCATTGTACTAATAATGTAGTAGAGTATGAGGCTTTAATTCATGGGTTCCTTATGGCACTAAAGAAAAAGGTTAAGATTTTGTAAGTTTTTGGGGATTCTGAGTTGGTGGTCAAGCAAGTCAAGAGGCAATACTCATGCCATGGCTGAAGGATGACCAATTAAAGGCATAGAGTATGGGACCTTATTGAAGGATTTGATGCCTTCAACATTCAGTTGGTACCACACAATAATAACCAAACAACTAATTCCCTCGCTCAGGCAACCAGTACTTTGCAGCCTTTATCTCTCTCTAGACTGAAAAATTTTACAGTGGAATTAATGCCTGTGCCTTTAGTACCAGACAATGTTACCAATTTCTAGGTATTTGAGGATGATAAGCATATTTTGGATTTTATCACAAGTTTAGATGTCTTTTCTTCTCAGATTATTGATGAAATAGATCCTCAAAAAGAAGGGATGGATTTGGAAGGGGTCATTAATTTGAAGACTAATACTATTCCAAGGGGAATGGTGCAGTTGGAAAGGATTTTTTATATGGATAAGGTCAAAGATCAAAAACAGGATGCTAAGAAAGAGTCAATTAGTGGACAATGTGAAATGTACAACATGTGGAGTCAAGATGATATTAAGAATGTCTTCATTGATAAACTATGTACCCCAAAGGAAAGGAAAGGAATAATTGATGCATTAAATACATATCAGGATGTGATAGCTTGGAGTTATGAGGACTTAAAGACCTATGACACATCAATAATAACTCACACTATCCCTTTGAAAGCAAGAGTAAAACCCTTCAGGTAGAGGAAAAGACCGATTAATGCCCTGTTGGATCCCATTATTCAAAAGGAAGTGCAGAAGTTATTGTCTACTAGAATCATATTCCTAGTTAGAAATTCAACCTAGGTTGCAAATCTATTTCCTGTGAGAAAGAAGAATGGGAAAATTAGACTGTGTGTGGATTTCAGGAACCTTAACAGAGCATCAGAAAAGGAAAACTATCTAGTCCCTTCGTTGGATGAAGTACTTCAAATTGTTAATGGGTCACAAATGATTTCTTTCCTAGATGGCTACTCTGGATACAATCAAGTTATGGTATAGTATGAAGATAGGCACAAAACTACTTTCACCACCAAGTGGGATATTTTCACTTATAGGAGAATTCCCTTCAGATTGATCAATGCAGGAGCCACATTTTAGAGGGCTATGGAGATTACTTTTAAAGATATAATTGGTAAATGCATAATCATTTATATGGATGATCTGACAGTATTTTCCAAGAAGAGAGGTGACCACATAGCAGACATATGCAAAGTGTTTCAGAGGTGTAGATAATTTTGTATATCTCTTAATCCAAAGAAGTGCATCTTTGGAGTTACTAAGGGAAAGTTTTTGGGACATGTTATATATGAGAAAGGAATTGTAATTAAACCTGAGCGAGTGGAAGCAATACTTAATATTCAACCACCAGCTAGTGAGAAAGAAATGAAGTCATTCTTTGGAAAAATTAACTTTGTAAGGAAGTTCATCACATGATTTGTAGAGATAGTCAAGCCACTGAATGCGATGTTGAAATAGGAAGCCAAGGTTGAATGGAGTGCTGAGGAAAAAGAAGCATTTGCAGAAATCAAAAGGGCCATTGTTGAAGCTCTTGTTTTGCTGAGTCCTGATTATGATAAGCCATTTTACATATATTCATTTGCTTCTGATCACTCCTGTGGTAACAAGTTGACTCAAAAGTCTCATCAAGGGAATGAGCATCCCATAGCATTTATGAGCGCACCACTAAAAGATGCAGAACTAAGGTACCCAAGTGTCGAGAAGTAGGATTATGCCCTAGTTAGAGCTATGAAGAAATTTAGACACTATATTCTCAGAAACAAGGTCTTTGCAATAGTTCTTGACCCTGAGGTCAAGCTATTGTTGATGCATAATGAGCTAGGAGAGAGCAGAGCTAAATGGGTGACTATGTTACAAGAGTATGATATTGAGATTCAACCCATGAAGCTGGTAAGGGGGAAAGGACTTACGAAAATAATGGAAGAAATGGGCCCTGATCTTGCAACCCAACATTACAATCTTGAAGATGTTTCTCTAGGGGAATGGTATGATGATATTGTTCACTATCTCCTGACTCAAAGGTGTCCTAACCACCTTAATGCAATACAGAGAAGGGAATTGCATTTGAAGAGTGATAGATTCATGGTGAAGGGAGTTGTCTTATACAAAAGGAACCATGAAGGTGTCTACATAAGATGTTTGGGGCAGCAGGAGGCTGACAGAGTCATGGAAGAATTTCATGATAGATATGGCACTGGTCATGGATAGGCACAGTCCATTGTGAATCAGATTCTGAGAGCTGGTTATTATTGGCCCACATTGTTTAAAGACACACACAACCATGTCAGAATGTGTCATGTGTGTCAAACTGCAGCAACCAGAGAGAAGTATGCAACACTCCCACTTCAACCAGTCTTTGAGGTAAAACCTTTTACACTGTGGGGAATGGACTTCATAGGTCCAATCAATCCACCTTCTTCTGCAAGCCACATGTATATTCTCACTGTCACTAATTATTTCACATGATGGACTAAGGCTCTTGCATGCAAACAATGTACTTCTGAAGTGGTAATCAATTTCATTGAATCAGGTATTATTAATCAATTTGGATGCCCTTTATCTTTATTTTGTGATAATGGTCATGCATTTGCGAGTATGTGCAGGATCATGATGGGCCAAAAAGTGGCAATATGATGGGTATGTGGCTGACGACTAGTTTTTTACCCAAAATTGATGAAACAAAAAGGGTTTTAAAGGAGATTCTCATCTTTCCACCAATATAAATTATTCTTTACTTTGAATTTAATAAGTAGTTATTATTCATTTTCTATTCAAATTTTGACTAAAGTCCTAATTGATAGGCTGATTGGAAAACATCTATAGCTTTCAAATGGTATCACATTTTTTGAATCCAAAACATGCATCACATTCTATATTTTGCATACTATAGGATTAAAAAAATAAAAAAATAATTTCATAAAGTTTTGACCAAGTTAAGGTGGTCAGACATACAATTTCTTATATTTTTTAAAAAGTTGTAATAAAAAATTCATAATTAATTATTTAATTGGAAGAAAATTACAAAAAAATATGCATCACATCGAGACACAAGTCCTTTACTTATATCTAAGATCTTATAAAAAAAATTATCATTTTATTGTGGTTAGGGTGGTCAGAAAAACACATACTTCTTATTTTTTCCCTTAAATTTAAGTACCACTGCATTGAAATTTCAAAATTTTCACCAAATAGATTTTTTTTTAAAGAAAACCTAGTAGTTTAGAAACTACATTCATTTTTCTATAGATTCTATTCTTACATATTTTTGAAATAATATAAATAAATTATTCAATTTTTTACATCAAGTTTCCTACCTCTGATTTTTCTAAATTTTTTGCCACTTAAAGGCCTATTTTTTCCATGATGATCCTGTACATACCCTTGCATCATTGAAATTTTCTAACTTGGCCTTTGATCATGGAATCATAATAAAGTTTGCATCTAATTACTATCCACAAGGTAATGGTTTGGCTAAGTCTTCCAATAAGAACCAATTAACAGTCATCTGTAAGTTATTAGAGAAGAATCCCAAGGATTAGCAAACTCAACTTAGATTTGTGCTCTGGGCAGATCATATGAGATAGAAGACTTCCCTAGGAACCTCTCCTTACCACCTTGTGTATGGATAGGAACCTGTATTTCCTATTCAATTAAGGATCCCCACTTTATAGTTCATTAATGAATTTTATGATGAAGAGAATAGGCGTGAGGCCTGCCTAGAAAAACTTTTATACCTTGAAGAAAGAAGAGATGAAGCCCTTGAAAACTTTGCCAAACATTAGCGGGTAGTCAAAATATGGTTTAATAGGAGAGCCAAGGTAAAATCCTTTAGAATCTCTGACTTGGTTCTTTACTGGGATAAAGCCCATGATTGTAAGGGAGAGCATGGTAAATTTGACAAACTCTGGCTTGGCCCTTATCAGATTTTAGAGATTCTAGGAGATAATGCTTTTCGCTTCAAAACTCTCACTGGAGAAGCTATCCCACTGCCCATCAATGGGTAGTACTCGAAGCATTACTTCCAACCCTAAGATGTTTACAACTCTTTTCCTATACACATAGTTAGAGTAGGTTTCCTTTCTATTGGTTTGTTTTGGTTAGAGTAGGTTTCCCTTTCTGCTTTGTTTTGTTTGTTTCTTTTTTGGTTAGTTTAGGTTTGCTTTTGGATTGATTATTTTTTCTCTTCTCTTGTTTTGGGGATTTCTTGCTTTCTTCTGGGTGTGTTGCACCTGCATGGCAATCATATTATTATCTGGATTTGTTCTAAATATTTCTTTTAAAAACTTCAATCTTTTTTCCAAAGTCAGTTGGTGAAAGTTATCTATTTGGTGTCATATGTATTAAATGTTTAGAGTGGATAATCCAGGGGATTAAGTTAAATCTAGAATGTATTTGGGTCTTATATTTTACAAAGATCTTTTAAAATTCCAAGGTTGCAAGGGATTCTTATGAAGTTTACCTAGGTGAAAAATCTTATATTCTACTTCAGCGCCACTGTGGTTCCCATCCCTAAGTGTGAACTTCATTGTTCATAAGTTGAAACAAAAGTGAAAAGAAAAAAAATATCAAAAGAAGAAAAAGAGAAAATATTGAAAATAAAAAGAATGAATTCAACTTATCAGGAGTATCCAAGTATCTCTACTAGGGCTATGGACGCCTGGCTGGCAGTAGAGCTATGCTTAGGGGGAATCATAGCGATAAGCTCCTCAGGGCTATGGATGCCTGACTAGCAGCGAGACTATATCCAGGTTGCTTTTGGAGTTTGAATCTTTATGTAGCCTAGTTAAACTTAATTTGATCCTCATTGTAACCGAGGAAAATAGGAATGAACACATATGCACACACTTTGACCCTAGTACAAAGATGGTTTTCTTATCTTTGAGTTTTGAAGCTCATCCAAATTGATGACCTAATGCAAGGACTAAAACTAGAGATTCTAGGTTCTTGATTCTATTTTGTTAATGAAATGCTCTGGAGCATTTTCCCAGCAGGAGTCACCATTTGTTGTGTAGTTTTTCGAACACATGCCCTGCTAAAAGTAGGGACCCTCTTTTCTTTCATTCTTGGTGTTTTGGCCCTTTGATTTTGAGGATTTTCTTGCTTGGGCATGTGCTTAGATGTTCATCTTGCTTTCCTTGATGATCCCTCTTTGGTGTATATTGAAAATCTTAAGTTTTTGACAATTTTTGGATTTTCCTCCAACTTCAAGTTTTTCCCCTGCTGGCAGAATTCATGAAATTCCTTCAAAACCTAATGATGGCTTCTTTACACTATCTTTCAAAAATTCCATTGTCTCACCAAATTCTGCGTGGATCAGATTTTCCCAAAATTTTGTTACCCTATCGAATTCCCAGATTGTGTTTGGTTGTCTTGTCTGTATTAATGCTCATCTGTATAATTTTTGCGGGGGGTATTTAATCAACTTTTGGGGAGTTTTGTGTCATTTGCTTTCATCATTTTCTCTTTTTTGGTCTGGTGCTTGACCTTGAGTCCTTGGTTGGATTTACGAGTTCTTGGATTTGATGGTGATTTTCTTAGGTGTGATCTATTGATTGTTGGAGTGCTAAAGATTGTTACCTGTCATTGTTTAATCTTCATCAATGGTATGTACACATTCCCTTGATTCTAATTTCTAAATTTGAATTCATCTTTCGCATTTTGGATGTGCTTGGACTTCGAATTCCTGGATGTTTGGGTGCTGAACATTTTGAATCTAGGGTTATTTGATTCTATTAGAGTGATGGCCCAGGTGAGTTTGTCAGCTTATTTTCAATTTCAATATAGGGTAGATTGCTTGTGTAGGTCGTAATGGACCTTTTGAAAACCCAGTAAATGAGTAAGTTGAGCCAAAGATTTTCCTATGCATTCATGGCATAATTCTAGGGTTTCAAGTTTAGGAGCTCACCAATTACTCTCGATTTACTTTAGGCTAAGTTTTGAATTCAAAGATGATTTTTAGGAGGTTTAAACCAAGTTGGTTTCAAGCCCAAGGTCCTAAAATATTCGATCATTTAATCAATTTGAGTGAAGTCGTGAAGGAATGATAGTATCCATAAATTTGAGGTCTTCGCGGAATTCCCTAACTATCGAATTTTCCCGATTTTCCATTTTCCCTTTTCTTTCACAAAAATGTGTGGTAATCCAGAATTATGCTTGCTTCACGGATTTCCACTCCCTCTAGATTTTACTAAAATTTCCTTTATTCCTTCATTTTTTCCAAAATTTCTAGACTATTGCTATTTTTGTGGATTTCCATCCTAGGCAAAATTCTCTAAAACTTTGGGGAAAATAAAGAACCAAGAGGTAGCGTGATTTATTAGCTAGTGATTATGCATTGTATGATCAATTTGAGTTGTTTAAAGATGTATCATGCTACTTCTTAGATAATGATGTTTGACTACATGATTATTGCGTGCTTTTATGTTTATTTTGCTAGAATCTTCCTAGCTAGGAATTTTCCGAAATTCCTCCCTAACTTGGATTCCACGGGAGGATTGAAAAACCTAAATTTTGAGATGATCAATTCTTATGAGGTTTGAGTGAATGTTGCTTATCATGGGGTTTATATTAAGGTTGAATATTCCATTTGTGATTAATTAACTTGGGTTTCATGTGATCTTTATTAGGATTTCTTTGTTGAATGCAGGCTGAATAAAGTAAAGCAGTGACAAGTGGAACCAAGGGTAGAGTGATGGATCCAAATGCAAAGGGGTATTTTGTTTTTGAGGTAGAAAGAGTCAAGATGGATATCAAGAACAGAATTCTTGAGAGAAAGCTTAGTTATTTTTGGTAAGAGGTAACTAATACAAATGTTGGACTATGGGATTATGAAAAGGGTGGCAGCACAAAACTTCCTTTACTCGATAGAAGAACATTAGAATCAGGGTTGAAACATGTAGCTAGATTCCCTCCCATAGTGTAGTGTTATGAGTTGGTGCTTGAGTGTTCCAGACACTATGACAAAGTTACACAAAGGATAGTTGGCCCTCAAGAAGAATTGTGGCAAATCTAAATCTTGTGTCAATAGTCCAGACCTTTAACATTCCTGACAAATCTCATGTGGTGGATTTATATATAGATATGGCAAAGAAGTTCTATGATGAAGATACCATCAAGGCCCAACAAGTCATCAATTCCTTGTTGGAGAAGCCTAAGTCCCACTTTTCCATGTTACCCAAGTAGCTATTTAGAGAAAAATTTAAGAAGGAATACTATGATGTTATCACCCTTCTTAGCAGGGTGGTAGGGTTGAAGAGTGTAGGAGTATTTGAGAATTGGATGTTCCATATCATTTTGAGGATAGAGCATAATGTTAATTATCATTGGGCATGCATTATAAGTGCCATGATTCGTCAATAGATGTGTAATGTCCTGCAGACTAAGAGCTTCACAATTGCTTCTTACTTGTTATATTCCTTAGCTAGATTTCATCCATATAAGGGACTAAGTACAAGGGGTGTGTTTGGACAAGATGTAATTTATGAGGTTTATCTATAGCTACACCTGGGTAACTCAAGCTATAGAAGGCTGAATGATGCATTCACCATGTTCATCACTAGATTTCTCCAAGGTGTAGAGCATGTAAGGATATCTGACAGTGCCAAGGAGTTAATCAAAAGGTATGGGGTTTGGTTCATACAGTTTCCAACCTTTTCATACATAAGGATAGATGGTTGTCAGAGGGCTCCATACAGACTTCCTAGTTATCCCACAAACCATGTTATACTTTTGGAGCTCACCAGGAAGATATGTGATTTTGATGCAATTTTGAAGGGATAAATATAAAAACTAAGATTTGGTGGTGACTTTCCTCACGAGGGATAGGCACTAGTGAAGCTATGTCCTTCTATGGTAGCCTATGCTTCTAAGGAAGAAGCCGGGGGTACTGCTTGGGTTGTCCTTTCATTCCAAAGTCTAGAGTTGATGGGACCCAGTGAAACCTGAGAAGAGGCCAATGGGAATACAACCTAGGGATGATATAGAGACCATTGGATAGATATAGTGATGAATTTGAGATCGAGAAGAAGAATTTTTTCTAGGCTACTGTGGCGGTGAACATATAATGTGAAGGGCATTCCAGGATCAAGTTGAGATGATGGAGATTTGATTAAAGGTGTGAATTATATAGTGATAAAGGGACTAGTTGGATAAGTAGACTAGTTGGAGGAAGAGAAAAAAAGTGAGAACAGCTTGCTGACTCTAGTGGTTAAGTATACAAAGCTATTGCTTAAGCATAAAATGTGGGAACTAGGAGTGAGGTGTGTAATGCACCTATTGTCTAATGGGAGGCGGTGGAGTCTCATTCCGCCCCTAAGAGTTAGTTGAGAGTAGGATCCTGGGGGTAGGAGACAAGGTGGGTTCTCCTTTTAAGATCAGTTAAGATGTTCCATGGCCGAGGAGTCACCGAGGAGGCAGAAAAATAGAAAGCCTATTGCAAAGTGTAGACACACAAAATGTACAAGTTGACATTGTGCATCTAAGTCTGACTACCAACATCATTTCATCCTAAATCATTCCCCGACCTAACCATTTAATTGAATATCTTTATTTCATTAAATTCATTTGTTTTCTTCTCTTAATTAAACAAATCATGTGTTTAATTAAGTCTCTTAAATCATTCTCCATCTCATTTAATTAAATAATTAATTTTATTTAATTAAATCTCTAAAGTCTATCTATTAAATTGAATAAATTAAAATCTTATTTAATTTAATCTTACTTCAATCTCTTTAATTAAATAATCAAAACATGTTTATTTAATTAAACTCATTAAATCATTTCCTCTCTTGTTTGATTTAAATTAATCCAAAAATCTAAGTCAAAATAAGTCAAACTTCTTAATCTTCATTAAATTGATCAAATCTTGATTAAATCTAATCTAATCTTCAAAATCCTCTAGCTTTTCCCACTTGCACAAATAAATCAATTTATTGATTTATTAAATCTTCATTTTCCCTCAACAAAGCATCTTTTGGAGGAATATTCTTCTATTTCAAATTCAAAATTTGAATGACATGTTCTTCCAACATATCATTTACTCTCTCTTACAAGTCCTTCCAACAAGGCATTTACTTCTTCTTACATGTCCTTGCCTTGAGCCAAGTGGCATTTAATGCAATTTTCTTTCCCCCTCTTACATGTCTTTTCTCAAAATTCAAATTCAAATAATGCATTTATTGGCACATTTGTCAAAATTTGCACATTCCTCACCCAATCACATTTGGACAAGTGGCATTTTTCCATTGGCCAAATCTTTATCCCACATTGCTCTATTTTGGCTTTGTTTCCATTTCAACATTCTATAAATAGAATGTTTCACCATGCATTTTATCATCCACAATTATGCAAAGTTATTATGCACAAATATCTCTCAAATTCCATCCATCTTCTTAACTAGTTTATTGCAGATTTTGGAGCTCACTGAGGGACTTATCAAGTGGATCAATCACCTTCAATCAACATTTGCATTCGAGGAGTTGGGAAAGGGAAAATCTCCACACACCTATTTGCACCAACTCCCCCATGGGATCAAGTGTTTGCATGCTAAATTAGGATTTCATACTTCCATTATGTTCTTCATTATTTTCTTTGTTTTATTTCCTATTTATAGCTTTGTGAATGGATTTCAGGGGGAATCCTTGTTCATGCTTACAAAATGACTCTCTAACATTTTTTTTTGTTGTATTTTTGTAGGCACTTTGAATTGGGGTTCACATATTGGCGCTAGAAGGAGGGCAGTTTGTTAGCACAATAGTTTGTTTTGTTAAACACATATATGTTCATTAACACAGTCCTATTAACACGCAGTCCTATTAACACACAGTTTCGTTAACACACTGTTCATTAATGCAGTCTCGTTAACACACAGTTCGTTAATAGTCTCATTAACACAGTTTGTTAGCACAGTCTCATTAACACAACAGTTTTTGTTAACACATTCAACGTTCGTTAACACATACGATGTTGCATTAACATAGGATATTCGTTAACACAAAATATTTGTTAACACATATATGCTTGTTAATGCAGATAGTTTTTTTAACACAAAAAACTGGTTAATGCAGGCAATGTGTTAATGTAGATAGTGTGTTAACACAGAGAGTTTGTTAACAAAAAAAGGCTAGTTAACACATACAGTTTGTTAACGCATGGATCTTGTTAATGCATATAGGAATTAAATGATGTTGTTGCATTCTTTGACACAGGCATTAGAATTTTTGAATACAAATTCATTTTTTTTAGAGCAGCAATAAATGTGTTACTTTTGTTAAGATGCTAGTATATTAAGATTGATATGTCTTGTGTATACTTTTTTACAATACATGCATAAATCTTATTTGTAATGTTTGTAGGAAAAAAAAGGTTAAGGTTGACATTTGAATCAAGCATTGGAAATGAGCAAGATTGGAGTTGAGGGAAAATTATGCATTGGAGCTTGAAATTCACATAGCATTTTTAAATGCTTCCATTTCATGCTTTAATTTTTTGTTTTAAATCAACTCATCTCTTTTTGGGCTCTTAAAATGAACACTTCAATTTTTCGTTGCAAAGGGTTAAAAAGAACATTAGACACTTACTAGCTTCAATTTGGGTTCTAAAAATTGAACAAAAACAACTCTCATATGTCATCTTGGTGCTCTAAAATGAACTTACATATTGCTTTGAAGGCTTGAAAAGAACAAGTGTAGTGTTTTTTGTGATGGCTTACTTAGGCTAAAGGCATTGGAAAAGGACGTATGCGCTTCTCTCGCGCTTTATAGTGATCTTGAGAATTAAAAGGTCTTTTCCATGACTTTGGGTTAAGACAAAGCAATCACCTCCACACTTCAATTTGGGGCTTAAAATTGAACAAACTATTGTGCGAGTGTGAGTGGGGGCATTTTCGCGTACATTCTCTTTCTTTGTTGCTATCAAAGATTG